>NQII01000614.1:305197-323381 GCA_002778355.1 Clitarchus hookeri | reverse complement strand
AAACACTATTGAGGTGGGGTCACGCGGTTCCTTATTGCCGAATGCCGACTACAAATTCACCCTTCTCTCCACATCTTTATTTCCTTACACACCTTCGCCGTCCTCGAGCAGTGAAAGCGAACAAAAAAATATATTCCAAAGAAACGTAGCTGGAGGGCTACGGGAGGACCGGTATATCCTTACGAAAGTACAACATAGATAAAGAACACAGTGTGCATGCCTGTGCTGACGTCATTATTTTTTATTAAAGGAAGGCATTTAGTTCAGTAACTGTATACCGGAACAGCGCGTTCTGTCGACGAAGAAGATAACGAGATTTTAATGGAGACTTGTTAAATTAAGTTTATTAACTGTTTATATGCGCTTGCCTCAGCATTAGCAGGAAAAAGTTTCAACGGTGAATACACGTTTTATTTCAAACATCTTTAGCAAACTATGATGTTAATATTATGAAATATTCTTTATTTTTTGTGACGGAAGACGAATAACAAATAAATAGGTTCTTTTTTCTTCCCCACCCCCTCCCTTATTCTCTTAACAGCAGTACTTATTTTTAATCGATTTTTTAATATCACAAATAAAAACATTATTGCACAAATCAATACTTATATAAATAAATGTTTCTAAATATGGTTTAGTTCCTTGAGGAATTATAATAGGAATGTAAGGGGTGTAAGTTTTCTACTACAAAGTTGAGTTAACAATACTTCGTAGATCGTTATTAACCCTTAATATTCTTGAAAGAACCGGCNGACCGTACTTCACACAACGCAATCTTCCATAAATTATACTCGCAATGGGGGTATGCGATTAAACGAAAAATTACTTCGGACATACGCAATCGCAGAGTTAATTCGCCCAGCAAAACACAGAGGACGAAATTAAAAACATACAGAAAATAACTTTTATCATATTTTAGCACCCTCCACATTATACACAAAAGTGAAGCGTATTCTATTATTTTGTTGTGTTATAGGTATATTTTCACTATCGCGTTCAATCGGAATTTCAATAAATACTGGATCCTCAGGTTAGAAAACGGATTAATTCTCCCTCAAAAGAACATCAATTTCTTTTCGGGATAAAAAAAAATTCTCTCTCTTTTCAACGCATTCTTTTCGGAAGAAAAAAAAAATAGACGCGAAGAAATCTGGGGAGGCATGGGCGCAAAATGGCATGTTTAGATAGATGGTACGTTTCAGAGGGAGACGACTTGGGAGAGCTAGACAGCTGAAGACCACATTCAATTAAACCGCAAAGGGTGGTATGGCACGCAGCTGACGGAGGCCGTCACAGTGGAGCCAGCGTGACAGACGAAATTATCCCTTCGGCCGCGGGGCAAAGAAAACGAGGCCGGGGGCTTCCGTCATTGTCGGGCACTGTGCTTCCAAATAATACCCCACGCCATTATCCGTCTGGGTTAGGAAAACATTTCATCCCCAAAATACACAGACCCTCATATCAGCTTTCATCAAATATCACCAAATATCGCTATCGTTCTTTTACAATATTTTCTTTCCAAACTAACTCCCATAACGACAAAACCTAGCTATACACTTTTTACTGAGATAGAAAATGTCTATATGATATTATTACGCCATTGGTTACTGTAAAGCCTCAGTTCCATATATATATACTTTTCATACCTGCATATCTATGATCAAAAGATATTCACTATAGAATAAGAACTTCCGCACCTATGGTTAATTTCACTACACATACTTACACATACATATGAGTGAGTGAGTGAGTGAGTGAGTGAGTGAGTGTGAGAGTGAGTGTGAGTGTGAGTGTGAGTGTGAGAGTGAGAGTGAGTGTGTGAGTGAGTGTGCGAGTGAGTGAGTGTGTGAGTGAGTGAGTGAGTGAGTGAGGAGATTTGGGCGGCTCGTAACAGTGAGGTCTTGAGAGCCGATGAGGGTGACTGAGGTGAGTATGGAGCACCGCCGGTATGAAAGGGTGGGAAAAACGGGAGATCCCCGAGAAAACTCGCCGACCAGCGGTATCGTCCGGCACGATTCCCACATGCGAAAATCCGGGAGTGACCCGGCCGGGGAGTGAACCCGGTTCGCCTTAGTGGGAGGCGAGCAGGCTAACCGCTCAGCCACCCAAGGTCCCCGCATATACATATGTATGTATAGTAATGTATATATAATTACGTTGTTAATAGACAATGCTTGTAGTTTCTTATGTATTACAAATACTTATGACAAATCATGACTGTAGTTATTAAGGTTATAGAAAATTATCATGGTGCAAGAACACATACCAATTAACTGCGAGAAATAAAGAAAAAATTGCACTCTCCCAAAAATATAATTTTATTCGAATTACTAATGTTTGGAAACTTCAACATATAAACTAATATACTCCCCTAAAAACATTTTATACAACATTAAACATATTGTTGTTTATGGGAGCTTAACCCCCGTCCACTCTATCCACATCCCCCCCCCCTCCATGCCTAACCACAACTCCCTGGAACACCATGGCTTAACGAATAACATGACAATCTATTCACTTGAAGATTCGTGGGTTTTCGATCAGTCAACGATAAGTTGAAACAAAACAAGACAAACGAAATGGGAGACATTCATTACAAGGAGTTTTCTCCCCAGCCACTGCCCATTCCCCGGCGACTACATTGTCATCAATCACACCACGAGCGTGCAACGTGTCTGCTCCGTTCATTACCATAGCGGTTTCAGCTACGGTGAGTTTCAATACACACACCCTGTTTTCGCAAAGACAATGGCTCTGTCGGCAGTTGATCACAGCATTGGTAAAAAAAAACGAATTATCTACAGACAAAATCATTCGAGGAGTTTTAATTGCGTCCCTCCGCCAAACACATGGTACAAGTACAGGATTGGAAGGCTTCGGCAGTCTCGAGCATTTCAAATAAAAATTAACAGCAGCATCAATGATTTTCATTGGATATCATGAGAGTATCACAAAGGGTAGCCATGGCGTACATGGTCTCGCCGTTAAATTTGAATACAATAAACTCGATCTTCAGGTCTGTGCTCGTTTCTGTTGCATGATGACGTCCATATTCATCAGAATTTCAAGCCGAAAAATGTAGTCAATGGATAGACTACAATTCTGTGACACATTCACTTCTCTATGAGGAATTTCAATTCATCTCCGTACAGACATGACCATTGAAAACAGATTCCGCCCTATGCCCACGTTAAAGATTCTCAGGCAATTAAAGAAAACTGGGGAAATATGGTTTAAAAGCTTATATATGTTAAAGCATGACGTTTTCCACACCATGGTGTTGCGACCTGGTGACCCCCCCACCATTCACGTCACCTGTCGCCTACCTGCATTGCGGAAGAGTCGCGCGATTGAAGAGAAGCAAGCAAAGAAACACGTGGGACAGGAAGGGGCGATTTCACATGATGAGCAGCACACACATGTTTGACTGACAGTTAACACCTGGTGGCCGTGTAACAACTATATATTGCCTTCTCTACTGAAACGTCTCGACATCAAATTAGGCAGTGGCGTGTGATGAAGTGTTGCAAGGTACGCTGGTGCTTGCTCAATGCTGTACACACTCGGCTCTTTCTTAATCCATACGTCTGGAGTATTTGCGCGTTAAATTGACGCCTTGGTTAACCTAAACTGAAGGAAATAAATGTGGCTGTTATTGATTAACTTGAATTGAGTACTTTTCGACTGAATCAAATTATTTTAATACGACAAAATTGCCCAGACATTAGTAAACATGCAAACTCACTCCTCGGGTAAGAGGACGCTTACTGATGACGTGTGTCGCATACTGCATTCTCGTGTACTACCGAGGCGAGAAAACTAAAAACAAAACAGGGATAACGTACCTCAGAAAAATCTAAATTCAATTAAACCTTGTCACTGCAAAAAAACAAAAGAAACTATTTGACCAAACGATGTAGTAATAAATTTAACAAGTGTTTAAAATTAATGGATACATTAGCAAAAAAAACCCTGAAACATATTGTTTTTTTTTAAATTATTATAACCCTTGCATTACATATGTGAATATATAGTTTGTATTTCTACAGTAATTTTATACTTCATTCATGATTCAAATATTGTTAATTCTGCAGTAGTTTGTAGTTTCTCTCTTTTTCATATAATACAATTACCATTTTGTGTGTATTTTAGTGGCTCTCCATTTAAGCCACCACTTTCAGTGTTCGGTTCACATTCAAACTAACTCAAAATGTCGTTATAAACTCAGAACTTTTTTTATGAAACTGCGCTTTGTCAGTTAATAGGTAGCACAGTATTATTTCACAACTCTGGCAAATGTACAAACTGACAAGTTTCTATTTTAAGGCCGAAAAAAATATGTCGACAAATTCTCGGGGTTCCACGACACTTAAAGTGGTGTATGATAAATTTTTTTTTCGAATAACTGATTATTGCAAAGGAAATCGTTGAGAATGAAACAGGCGATTATGCACTGTTTTGTGGGTTACACGATGTAATTTGCTTTCTTCAGGATCCTAAAACGCGAAAACTTTGTGAAACGATTCGCTTCATCTAGATCTGGTATTCCAAAGCAGTTCGCACGACCATATGAGACGGAGGAATTACCGCGACTATTAAGTTGATATTAGCGCATTTCACATATTTTAAGGCAAAAATATCGTACCTTCTTAAAAGGTTCAATATTCTGAAACATATACAATATAGCATTCAGCATAAAACTTTTATGCCCTGGCGTACGTGCTAAACACTTCGTTGCATAGCAGTTTTACACGATTCGCTTCGGAATTATTATTTATTGATAAATTATTACCGGCCTACGCAAACATTTCCTTTAATGAGACGTCACAAGCCCAAAGGAGAAATGTTTAATTTTCTGCCTGTTAATTCTTGGTTTTATCCTAACAGCCATCTTACATTGTAAAGGTTATCTTAATTCGTGTAATGTTATTTAATTGTGTATTTGTGGCTGTACATCGGGTAGAACACAATAACTTTAATTTTGTTATTTTAGTATTATTTCATAAATACATGTTAGTACTTCAGTTTTTGTGTGCTTTATTTTTACACGTAAACTTTCAGAAATTCGTCTTACAACATTCAAAGCGGCAAAAAATTTTACATAACTTTTTCTTACTAATTTTTCTGGGGAAAAATAATTTAGAATGTTAACTGACAGTCCACCAACCACTACGTTTTTCTGTAATAGAAAAAAAAATTACGAAAATATTTATTTAATTTGGCTAGTTATTATTTACTGTTCCCCAGTTGACGAACAGTGAGCAATAATAATTTTTCATGTAAGAGTACAAAGAGGTATTCACGGCTCATAAAACACATCCATAATAAAAAGTTGACAAAAAAAACTCTTACACATCCTTCGTTAATTTCAACGCAAACACTGTAGGGATGTACAAATTTCTATACGGGCAACTGGACTTATTGTTTTACACAAATTACAATACGCACTTTACGTACTTGAGTAATAGAAACTAGTGGTTGTTGAAATCTGTAACATTTTCACGTCACGATACATGTTAAAAAAATGTTTATTCTCAGGTTTGTTGACGAAATACAAAATGGGCTAAACTACATAGCCCAATAAGGGTTCCCGAATTTCTCAATTAACCGTCAAGTTTTTCAGTAGCGTAATAATTAAATTTGGAAACTAAGAATGCCTCAACAATTGCAAAAGAAGTGCATCTTTCACACAAACAGAAAACAATTTCCAACCCTGGAAGTGTCATGGCCTCTCAAACGTGACATTTTTATCGGAGCATAAGGCGCGAACCATAAATCTTCGTTAATAGTTCGCCCGTCGTTCAAAACAACGACACAGATGTGCAAGTGTAGGGGGGAGGGGAGGGTGTACCACCTACACATATACCGGGGTAAACAAACTAAAACAATACGCCGCTTTACTGGCTTCTATAAACACACCAGTCTCGATATCTAGAGCAGCAGATACAATCTCTTTATCGAGGAGTTTCTTCGTGTTGCCCAACTATCGGGCGTTAACTACTAACGCGGTGCTCGATTCATGTAGCCGGTGCGAATATGTGCGCGTATGTGCATACATGTACTGTACATACACACACATCCGTGCACACACGAACTTCATAATTTGATTATTAACATTACCACTAAACGAATGACTTTAGGCTGTTGAATGTTTTATTTTTATTTTTAAGCCCTGCTGAGGATCATTTTCTCTGCCAATTTTGTATTGTTCCGCCATATGAGAAATTAACATTGCCGTGGTTATACTCGCTATTAAACATGCTTTGATGAAGTGTAAAAGTGAAATTGTCATGAAAGTAAATATGTCACGGTTACAATTTTTACTCTTACATGCAAACAAGCGAACTAAATTATATAAATTCAAGTATCCACAAATTTAAACATTATGCTGTTGATATGGCATTATGACACGGGACTGCTTTCCTTAATGCACTGCCAACTTTACTATAATAATTTCAGTCAGTGCTTACATAAAAATACATATATGAAATTTCGAGGTATTGGCTATTTTCAAATATTAATTTAAAAAGCGCTCAGTTAAACGTACGCAGTTTACAAAATTCAAACGGTTACACCATGAAATTGTTAGAACACAAAAACTTTAAGGTCACGCTCTTACTTATCATGATTTATTTAATGAAAGTAACCTCTTCCGAGAGCACCTCACTTAACAATCGCCTTAATTACAGAAGTTATGTTATATAGCCAATTTTCTTGACTTGCTGCCAACAGTACTCTACTGAAGTCAGTTTTTACGATAGAATATGTAGTTACCGGAAGGATTTTTTCCCCTGAAGTTGATTCCGAAAAGGCTTAACTAAACATTAACCAGCGACAACCTATTTGCAAGCAATGCTAACTAATATTATAAATGCAAAAATGTGTTTGTTTGTTTGTTTGTTTGTTTGTCCTTCTTTCACGTCGCAACGGAGCAACGGATCGACGTGATTTTTCTACAGAGATAGTTGGAGGGCCGGGAAGTGACATAGGCTACTTTTTATCTCGAAAAAATATCTCATTCCCTTAGGAAATTTTTTATTTTTTTTGTAAAAATAGCGCTCAGGGTACAATGCTGTGTCAATGTAAGTTGTTAGTGTGAGACGAAAGCACAATGTCACACAAAAAAGCGATAGAGGCCCTAAACCGAACTCTACAGGATATACGAAACAATACAGACATTATGGGAGGAATGGTTGTATTACTGGATGGTGACTTCCGCCAAACTCTACCGGTGATTCAGAGGGGCACATCTTCAGATGAAATCAAAGCCTGTCTCAAGACGTCAAGCTCATGGGCAAATGTCAAGAAATTCAGCTTGACGATAAATATGACGTTGGTACAGGACATTATGCTGATACACTGTTAAAAATTGGAGATAAGCGGTTATAAATAGATGCCGAGGGCTGAGTGTCACTAACGGGGGATTTGAAGTAATTTGTTGCAGAGTGATACGGAACTGATTGCTAGCGTTTACCCAGATCTACAAATAAATAGAAATGACAACCATTGGCTCTGTTCTGTGTTTATGATCAGTGTCTGTCTACTAACAAATACCGTTATTTCTCCCTATAAGTTTGTTACCATAACCTCGCGAGCGAAGCCGCGGGTAAAGGATAGTCAATAGTAATCTCGTGTGTAGATATGGAGTCAAAGCGGCTGCAGTTGGCGTCCATACACATGCGTCATCACTGGGAGTGGGACATGAAGCGAAGTTATGAAGAAGAGGCGCGTTACGTGCGAAAACCGGGTCCGCCGGAGATCGAACCGGGACCGCTGTGATGCGAGACCTGTTTGGTAATCGCCACTGCCACCGAGGTTTCTTAACCAGCAAAATTGCATTTCTCGCTGTCAGTGTGCACGCTTCCGGCAAGTAACATGACCAAATGAACCAATCGTTAAGAGTAAAATTGAGTGAATAAATTTGGGCGGTTCTTAACAGCGAGGTCTTGAGAGCCGAGTGTAAGAGGATCGCGAAAATCGACTCTGAGTTAATTCTGAATGGACACATGGTACAATGACTTCGTGGTTCTTTTGTCTGTAATGACTCATGGCTGACATAATTTGTTCGTTTTAATTGTTACAAAAATCTCTTAAAAATCTTTGAAAATTCGTAAATCAAATACCAATAGATTAAAAATGTGCTATTTATATTTCAAGGTGATTTTATGTATTCTTGCCACAGAAGAAAAGACTTATAATAAAAATAGAGCGTGTGCATGTGTATAATTCATTCACAAAATAACATAAATCGCGTAAGCAATGCTTAACTTTTTTTACTACGCACTATAAAAATTTTTTTTAACGCAGAACTGCAATGGTCTGCAACAAAATTTTTAAAAAGGAAAGTTCGTTTTAATCTACAGGTCTGGTATTTCCATAGCAAATGTGCCGTAAAATTTTCCTTACGAAATTTCGAGGCATTGTAAGTCCATGTCTATTAAATCACGCGGGCTGCATGTGTGGTTTCAAAACTCGTCTGCTAAAAAGCATTCAAAACTGTTGATATGAATAAGATACTCTAGCACAACAGAAATCTGACAGTGCAATACTAAACTCCATTATGCAGTAGGGCCTACAAGGAAAGTCACACTCTAAGTTAAGTGTTTTTCATTTCGCCAATTTTTTTAGCTTTTCGCATACTATAGGACACCTACGTGCCATAGTAAACATGTGTTTCCTTATACTCGCTTCCAATAAATAAACCATCGGATAAATGCATTTTGAGCCCCGATAAAATTACTGGCTCGAATATGTTAATGAGGGCCACCCTGACAGCCTTTTGCAGGATTACCACATATTCCTACCACATTAACTTCCGCACTAAGCGTATTATATTACCACTACAAAATTAAATATTAAAAAAAAAACCTTCTTCGAGTGGAAAATTTTGGAGATCATAATTAGTTCGTAATCCGGGCAGTAAAAGTAAATGACCACGCAGATCCTGGTTTATTTTGCTGCGGATGCGCGCGAACACAAGTGAAAACGGAGTCTACACAAGATTTGCCGTTTCAGTTTGTTGCTCGGCATTTCTACATCCCGCACTTAATGTGAACAAATGGGACAGGCGGCAAATCTGCCTACCATCCACCATGACTGGTGGTGATCACAAGAAATCACCATTTCCTACGCAGCGCGTCGAGTAGATGGTTCACCGGCCCAAACCCACGGCGAAGCGGGTTCGATTCGTATACGGAACCGTGGTGGACGTTGACCGATATGTTTTATCGGGGTACTGCTACCTCCCCCCCCCCTATGCATTAAGAGATGCCGTTAACTTACAAAGTCCTGTCCCTCCTAGCAAGATCCCGGATTTTCCCCTGTTCGACACTGCACCTTCCCTACGCACCAGTGGCGTGTGGTGAACTGTTTCAAGGTAAGATGGTGCTTGCTCACTGCTGTACATTCTCGGTGCACGCTACGGGAAGCAATAACCACTGTGGAGCCAAGGGAAAATGAATGTATTTCGACCATTCACAACGAGCAGGCAAGGGACCTATCACACACGCCGTGTGGCGTCAGCCGCCCAAACTACGTTTTAATGGTAGAAATGTAAACCAGCAAGCAACAGGGTACAGCACAGAACTAACGCCAGCTTACCTCGCAACAGTTCACCACATGCCACTGCTATGCACCTATCTGAAGCCATTCTTCTTGCTTGAGGCAATGATACGAGGGTACACTTATCATTGGCATGCGCATCAAACGTACCTATACATGTATAGCACCAAACTGGCATGCAAGTCTTAGTATCCATGGAATGTACGGTGGTGAATTTTTGTGGCATAAAAGTAAAGATAACGCACATGTAATGATTCGTAATCTAGACCGCGTGTTAAAAAAAAAAGAATTCCATATTTTGAGAGCAGGCAGTATGCACCAAAACAAGAAAAAAAATGTGTAATAAACATGAGTCCTAAAACCCTTGCCTTAACAGCTATGAGCACTTGTTCACCATCGCTACTGTGAAACTGCATATATCCGTATCGTGAGCTGGGATTATTAATTTCCATAATGAACATGTGTGGGCTCAATAAAGTCCTCATACAGTTGAAGAAGCAAGGCGTCAGCACCGATTTTCAATTAATGTATGGGCAGGAATTACTGGCTATAGACTAATTGAACATTAGCAAACAGATTGAATGGTGCAAGGTGTCACGATTTAATACCAAATGAACTGCCTGTCTTGCTGGAGGATGTGCCATATCTTCAAGGGCTAGAGATGTGGTTCATGCATTATGGAGCATCAGCCCATTTTGTCCGAAATGTCCGGGAACACCTAACACACACATTTTATGGACGATGGATTGGTCGAAGAGGTACGGTAAGTTGGTCTTCACGTTCCCCAGACCTTGATCCTTTGAATTTCTGGTTGTGGGGACACCTGAAGGCTTTGATGTATGGAACCCCCATCAATGATGTACAAGCACGACAGGAACGCGTCGTCAATGCCTGCCGGCACATCAGAGACCGACCAGGAGTGTTTCAAAGGGTGCGTGATTCCCTACGACGTAGAGCACAAGGAGGCATTACTATGAATGGACGTCACATTGAGCACCTCCTGTAGCGATGGTGAGCAAGTGTTCATAGCTCTTGCGGTATGGGTTGACGGACCCATGTTTATCAGACATGTTTTTTTGTTTTGGTGCATACTCTCTCCTCGCAAAATATGGAATACTTTTTTTTTATTAGCATTCTGTTGAGCTCTCCTCTTGAAAACACCCGTGTTAGCCTTTTTTTTTCTCTCGAAACAAATTTATTTAAATGAATCATTATCAATACTTTCTTTTGACGCTAGAAAGGTTCATATTTAGAACATGCTAAATTCGAATGAGTGGAAAACCAGTGATTCGCAGTGGAATTCAACTACTCAAATCAGAGAAAATGGATCCACTTATAATCGGTGGAAAATAACTGGTTGTTTCAGTGAAACAATTTCACTGATTCAATAAGTGACTGCCAGCTGAATTAAGCTTGAATTAAGCGAAATAATTACGAGAAATAAACATGTATCTGACAGTCGCACGGATTATTAACGGATGCGCGTGCTATCAGTTGCAACCGGAGACGCAGCGGTTTTTCACAAAGGAATGTTTACAAGCGTGCTTGTTATGCCTATCAGGGCGCATGCCGGTACCCAACTTGTGTATCGGGTGTCTTTGAGATATCAATGAAAGAATTTTCTAGTCATTACTACTGCCCTAGTTTCTCTCAGCGTGACTCGAGGTGTGTTAGACCTTCCAGATCAAGACAAGCGATAGTAAAAAAGTGCGACGTTAAGCGATAGACGAAGAGCGAGAAGAGCAACGAGTANCTTCCAGATCAAGACAAGCGATAGTAAAAAAGTGCGACGTTAAGCGATAGACGAAGAGCGAGAAGAGCAACGAGTAGCGCCGGAAGTAACCAGCGGGAGGATAAATCTACGACTGCTGAGCCACCCTCCACTCGCAGGGCTGGAACGCGAATAATAAGTCCCAGAAGGGACAAACAATCCAAGCGTTCTCAACTCCGCTCCTAGAGGATGCCCGAAAAGGAAACTCGCGGGTCAATTTCCGCAACAAGTGTTGCCCTTTTAAAAATATAAAGAGAAAAGAGCCGAGCCCCTAAGTCGTTTTCCCTTCACCGACATTTAAATAGTAGTATAATACTTCAAGTCATCACTCTGTCTCCTTATGTTATATATAACCAGTGACCAATAAACACTTACGTTGTAAGGTTTTAAAAATATAACCAAAAACAGAACACTGTATTTGGAGTAATTAATATTTATTTAAATAATTAAATAAATAATATAATTATTTGAGTATCATCATATGTGAGATGTTCTTTTTTCAAGTACCAACAAAATAAAAATGTTTTGTATGTTTAATACAAAATGCAAAACAATGTTAATGTGGATATTCAATTTAATTAAGTTTTTTAAATATTCATTGATTGAAACAAGCATAAATCTTATGGGAGTAGTGGTGCACCACTAAGTATTTTACTTTTTGTACTAAAGCATAGAAAGTTTTAAATTTTATTTTATTTTTACTTCATAATTCACATATACATTATTAGCAGATGAGGGCGCGAAAAAGTCCGAGAAAGAAACGTCGAAATAAAGTTTAGCGAATCCGCATGCGACCAAATGAATAAGTGGACATGGCTTTCTTGAATCTGAAGAGCAGCTAGCTGATCTACAGCCACGGCGAAACGTAACTGCTGTGAAGCTGGTAAGCAAATCAAGAGCCGCTGTGAAACACCGTTGCCACACGTTGGATATCAGCAATACATTTCTAGCAGCAAGATGCCATAATATGCACGTATCGAGCCATATAGGAAACGTGGACCATACTACAAAGTAAAAAAATCCACCCAAAATAACAAACAGGAGAAAGTCACGCGAATCACTCACGAAATAAAAAAAACAAGTAAAATACACTCGCCACAGGCGGTGATGCAAAGATTTACGACATCATGTGTCGAAAATAGGAATACGTAAACATTTCGTGACTTCGCAAAATGTCACGTCAGCACCAAAGAAGTTTGCGCGACTGGACCAATTCCGCCCGCATGACAGATTCGATACAATCGAATGGCCATGCGGTGGTCCCGAATTACATTGGAGATTAATGCTAACAACATTTAAATTTCCTTTTTTTTTTTACATTATATAAATTACATTAACGGTATACAGAAGAGATTTTTTTTACAAGTAATTTTCATAACAAGGCAAAATTTTAACACAGACGCTAAAGTGCCATCTATTGTGGAAAAAAATACTTGAACAAGTGACAGTAGAGAGTCGCCATAAAGGATGTTTATAAAACAGTAACAGTACAATTTTATTTATAAGTAACCCAACATTTTATAATTTCAGACAGCAATAATTAACAGTTTAGTAAAATTATTGACAATTAATAGAAGAATGAGACAAATAAAGAATCGAGACAAACGACAGGGCTTTACCATAAATATCGCTGAAAAGCGAATTAAGGTTTGAGCAGGCAAGTGCCGCCAAAAAAAACGGCGCACTGCGAGCATCAGAGCAGTGAAGAGTGCGACTGGTAAGCTGGACTATTGGACTGGATGCATGAGTGAAAGACATTACAAATGATGGCAACAGACAGACTGAACGTGTTTAATGAGTATGAGTTAATTGAATATAGCCAAACACAGACATTAAAAAGGACGTAATTTTTAGTTGAAATAGACCAATATTTCGCTCCTAGAGAAATTAAAAGAGTAAAAGTGGAGATAGATAATTAAATGCTGTAAATAATAACTGTGAATAAATTAAAAATCAAATTTAGTTATTTTATTTTTATTAAAACCTCCATCCCTAACGAACTCAGATACGCCCCTTGGGCGCCTTGTAACAATATTGTGCAATGTAACATAATTTTAAAAAAAGTAAAAAATGTTTCGTCTCCAAGATTTTAACTCGGAGTATCGCGATTTTAAACCGTTACTTTAACATTCTGACTACCAAGATAAAGTAAACTGGAAGAGGGAAAATATATGTATTGTAATTCATTATGGAAAATATGTCGCTTTAAATTGTGTGTCATTTTGGTTTTAAGTTTAATTGGTAACGAAAGGATTTTTTTTAACAAATAGTAGGCACGAATGCACTCGCTTAATAACATTTAATACAGTTCAAACATTCAAACCGAGCGCTATGATGATTGCATAAAACGAAATAGAAGACAAAAAAACGAAATAGAAGACGCAAAAACGAAATGGAGACTGGATGTTCATGTTGCATCGCAAAATGGCATTATAAAAAAAACACATTGAAAAAATGTCTATGGATTGTATTAGTTTATGCATTGTTATTTCATTTGATACACGTTGTGTGACTGATCCATTAGTTAAACAAATCACTGAAAAAACAGTGAATTAAACGGTTGACTAATCAGTGGAAAATGTCACGGTATCAACAAGTAAAGGAAAAGTGGAATGTTTCACTAATTCATCAGTTAAGAGGATTGAAGTGACTGTTAGGTAAAGTGCAGTTAACTGATTTAAACAGCAAAATTCTGACTGATTCAGATTTAGTGTAAATTTTTTTATGGGAAAACCACTTGAGACAAAGCATTTCCAGTGCAGCTGACCAGGTGTGTAGCCACGATCACCTGCGCGTCGATCGCCCCCTCATACGAAACACGTGAGGTAGATAACGCTTTTGAAGCCAAAATGCTAACACTGATACATTTATTACGCGCCTAGACTATGACGGCGTCGTCTTAACTTAAAAAACAAAAAAAAAAAAACAAAAAAAAAAATCATCTTCAGAAAGCAGTCGTGTCATACGACTGAGATTTACTAATGTTCGTATCACTGCCAGACTTGACGAGAGAGAGTGCTCAGAATGTTTCCAACAAAGGGCTGCTCATCTCTGTAAATGAACACGTCCCCTCGTGCCGCAGGTGATGGGGAGCTTCAATCCAACTGCCACGAGCTGACCAGCCACGCCAGCGTCAGTTGCCAGCACGAGACTGTACCGTGCTCGCCAGACGTGTGAAACGGTTAAAAAGAGTCCACGCCCAAAGTCCAACTCGAGACACTTTAAACAAGCAGTAGAAGAAAAAAACAAGGAGGAGAGAAAAATAAGAAAACGCGTGCCGAGTCGGAAGACGGAGTGACTGGAGGGGAATACGCGGGCCCCTCGCCATCAACCACAGCCGCCTGCCTCGACGCCACCGCCCCCTCTGAGTCCGTGAAACTCCCTCTCCACCCGGGGTACACGCCCCAGCCAGCGCGGACGCACAATGGACGGCGTGCGACGCGGACAAAGACACGCACCGATACTTCCCCTCCGACTGTCCTCTGCCGCGGCCCCGAGAAACAAAATGGATGAATAAATAACTCCCGGGGAGAGGCGAGACGAGATGATAATCTCGCGCCCTGGTCAAGCGAGAGCCGAGGACTGCTGTTGCTCTTGTTGGGCCGGTGTCTTCGAGTGCCTCCTCCTTCCTGCCTTCCGTTCGCCGGATCATAACTCCGCTGTCGACGGCAGCGCAGAGACAGATATATAGATAGATAAAAACGAAATGTGTGAGGGGAAAAAAAAATACACAGTCGCGCCGAGTTCCCGAGATAAAAACAAGTGGCCGAAGTGACGGGAACAGATCGAGGGAAAATTCGAAAAAACGACACCCTGCTTCACATCTGTCTCCGGGTCGAGGGGCGGACTAGACTGGTTGCCGTGTACGACGTCCGTGAAGAACGGGAATTGTTCCGCTGTCCTCCCGCGCGAAGGAGAATACCGACTGCACGCCCGCATTCCAGCCTGCTCGACGTCGCATCGGAAATAGTCCGCATTTAACCTCGGACGTGGCTGTTACAAAATTGTGGCGATCTTCGTCGCGTTTTCAAACTTTGCTCGCCGTTCAATGGAGTTAGCGGAGGGAATTTATAGCCTGCTACATTCGAGCACGCGATAAAAACCCGACAACAATGAAGTTTGATCTTTTATGGTTCCCGGAAAATGACGGACAACGGCGCGCCATTTCCACGTGAAAAATAACCAGCACCTTATCCACGATCCGCACGACGTTATTTTTTCCGTAACACGTAAATTCGTTGATTTTTGTAGTAATGTGATTTCTTCCTTCACAAAACCCTCAATTTCGAATGTATTCGAACACACGTCTTCGAGCAGTCCAGTAGAATAAGGTGAAACACCTGACCTATTGTAAAGCTATGTTAAGACCCGGCTTCGCCACTTATCCAGAAATTCTTTGTTTTCGCGTCATAATTTCGCATTCATAGTAATTACTGAGATTGTACAATTATAGAAAATTTACAATTTTCGAGTTGTTTGATATTTAATGTGCGTGATTTTAATTCTATGTTATCTGCTTGTTGCAAAAACCCGGAAAATATTTAAATTTTAACAATAAGTTCCTGCCTTTTTGCAAACAGGAAATAACACACAGTGAAAATTAGATACAGAAAAACTTGTAAATTGTAAATTTTATATAATCAAACTTTTTCAAAAATACCTCTGAAACTGAAATTATGACACGAAAAAGAATAATTTGTGCATAATAGGCGAGGCCAAGCCGTAAGTTCGCGCATTTTAATCCTCAATTACGAATTTGAAAATACCTAGGGTCAAATAATTTACCATAACTGCGTTAAAAAATTGAAAACAGCCGGGATTTTTTGCTCAACGTTTGCATAAACTGTATACAAAACTCGAGGATAATCCAGTATTTAAATGACAATGGCTGACGAAAATAGTTAAAATAGTTTCTACGGAAGCAGTGATGATTAAGACAACCAAAAACCTAGGCTAGATAATTTCAAAAACCACAATCAAACTATCATGTTTCTGGCATATTAAATGTCCCAAACAGTCTCGCTTTAGAGTTCTCTATAATTTCTGCTACCCGCCTTGATTTAACCGTTCAGATTTTTTTTTTTTTTTTAAGAGAGCTGGGGTTAAGTCCCACTGTTATAAACAAAAAAGGCAAACTGTTATTAAAAAAAAAACCTGCTGACCACAGCGGTTTCCGAACAAACAGGCAACAAGAGTTCATGAAATGTGTCTCCATCACCGGCAAGGCCACCTCTTCAGCCGTATCGCGATCACGGCCACAGAGAGCTCGTCAGTCGATGTTAAATTAGCTCGTGTTAACTGGTCGCGTACTCGTCTGCATTTCACAAGGTTTGGCAAAAACACGGGAGCTGAGCTGCCACACAAAAGTGCATCTCAAATAACGGGGTTCAGATTGCCGCATACATACACCAACTGACACCAGATTCCGCCAGTGAGTCCGACATTGGCTGGCTTACTGCACTTCTGTAAAGAGTTACCCAAGTTCCGTTTATTTTAATTAAAGTCACCACTGAGGGAATTATCACAATAGTTCTGGTTTCTGAAGTTATTAATCTTACACACTGTTTTACACAAAATATAAATTTTACAGAGGGGCAGAGAGAGCTTATACGAAAAAAATTGATGAAATGCATACTGAAAAGAAAATAATATTTTCTCTACAAAACCTAGTTTTTTGACGTTGATCGCGAAATAAATAATACGCAATATTTGTTGATGGAACAATTTTCATTCACAAGCACCCTTTGCGAAGAAATGAAAATGACCTGAAGCGTGTTACGCCCTTTGTTTGTAAAAAAAAATCCTTCATATAAAAACTAGGTCGTTGAATTCTTATTTTCGTTACTATTGTTATCGAAGTAGCACAGTCGTCACTGCGCACATGCGCGGACACACAAACTGAGCAGACATCACACGCCGCTTATCACGCGGAACTAAACATAGAAAACATCTGCAATAATTTGGCTCAGACGTGATCAAATACAAGCTAGGCGAAAATTCTAGTAATGAATAAAAATCTCTCCACCCGACTAACGGAAGGAAAAAAAACTGTGGGAGTTACATGCTTTATCATAATGGTTTATTTCAAATTAGGAACTTAACTCTTAAAAATTACTATGCCCTTTACCTACAACAACCATACATTTCCCATACAAAATTGTTTTTAAAAATTATGGGGGAAAAAAAAATGTCAAACCAAAACTCTAAACATAATTGACTTCAATCTTCCTTCGCGTTCCGCCGGTACACCGCTAAATAGTGATAATTTATTATCACTTCCACCGTAAGTTGTTTTAATCGCCCAATTTACATTTCTTGCAAGCACACATTTCGCGAATCATTACTAGCAGTCACATGTTACACGCCCCGGACTGTAGCTCACGCCTCCGGTGACGTAGGAGTAACGGCGAGACGAAGGTGGGAAACGTTGGGAAACTACCGGCGGTAAATTAAAACACACGTTTCCTGCGCGAGAAAACAAAAGAGACAACGGGCGGGAAAATGAAGGAAACAATTTTGTTGCAAGGAGTGTGTTCAGTGGCCATACCGTGTACATAACCCAGCTGCATTGGCCTGCGGACCCGGCGAGGCGAGGCGAGGCGAGGCGAGGCGAGGCGAGGCGAGGCGAGGCGAGGCTGTAAATCGGCTGGTAAATATCGTGGAAACACACACCGCTGTCACGTCAAGATATACAGCGCCGCGGCCACTTTGCGAGTGCAAGCCGCTAAACTCGTTACTTGCGACGAGAATTTGCAATGTATCCAGCAGCCGTGATTTGCATATTCAAGGGAAGCCACTGCTGGACCCGCCACCTCCCTTGCACATCACAGCACCACAACTGACCACCCCCCC
>NQII01000614.1:284198-305123 GCA_002778355.1 Clitarchus hookeri | reverse complement strand
ACGACTTCTGGAATACACGCCACTGTTTAAGAAGCAAGAGTGTTTGGAAAAGCAATAAAGTTAACTACGGTAATAATTGACATCGGCAGTGACATCCATGGGCAGATTTCGTATGTAAAATACAAAACCCGGTTATTCCTCTGCTAAAGGTATCATTTCCCATCTGTGCCGCACAGCTCATCAAGCCATTCGGACCACTTCTTTAGCTGTGTCCGAAAAGTCACTTAGGTATTTTGTCAACAAGAATATCTCTGTTGTCAGGTAAACTCGCCCTAAGAATTCGAGAAGATAATTTTGTTCTTATCTTTAAAGTACTGGCCACAAAAGTTTGAGAATGCACTAATAATGATTTAGGCCTACACTAGAAAAACCACAACACATTGTATTCCTACATAAAATGTTGTTAACTTACAACTGAACAACAGCAAAAGCATTTTAAGCAAATTTTAACGTAAAATTTAAGTTCTTCGCCAAACACAAAATCCATGGCCAACATCACAGAAGATACAGCGACAGCTGCAGACACTCCACTACGCCGAGCAAGCTCCCGACATAATATACTTGATGAAAAGAGTGTCTCTGTGCAACCCACTTAAAAAATAATTCAAAGACGCCGCTGGTATATGGAGAAATCAGTTTAGCACTTTACTAACTTTGTTCGTTCAACCATGATTTGTCACAAGGGGAACAGTCTCCACTCACATGATATTTGAATTTCAGAAGTTCGATCCACATTAATTAAGGTCCACCGTGCAGCACTAATTAGCCAGACGTGCCACTATTCACACGTACAAAGTCTGCACTCAAGTTGCAGATACACCAATATTGACGACTCTGTTCATGATCGACAGAAATTGGCATGTTGCTGCTCGCTTGACAAGTCACTACTAAGAACGTCATCAAACAGTCATAATTAATTCCGTATTACGCCCACCTCTAATTTCTCTCACACAAACGGCAAGAATAAAAGCTTGTGTACAAATATGCGCTCAATAAAATTAACAGTAAGCTTCGTGAAATTCCAATTAAGTATGAAAGTTATCTGGACAGATGACACACGAAAATGAAGCAAGGTGTCCCTCTATAACTAGCACAAAATCGTGGGAAATAAGAACGTTTAAAAAACGACCAACGTAATATTTTTATTTTCACAAAACGCGTGAGACTTCCTCTCCGCAAAAAAAAAAATTATATACATCAGTAGTATGATTATTTGCATCCTGGCACAATGCATTTTAAAAGGGAGCTTTGCGGCTGGGCAGTTGGCGGTCTTCGGCTCGACTCGTACGAGCTCGGCAATCTTCGGCTTGACTCAGGAGGGGCTCGGAAGCCGTCGACTCGGGTTTATCGATCGTACCTGAATATGCTCGGCAGTTACGCCCATTAATTCTTCAAGCATATGTTTGTTTCTGGTAACCCTATTGGTTTTGAGGCATACGGTATGTCAAAACGTAAATATATATTCATTATTCGATTTAAAAAAAATTTAAATTACGAATTATTTATATTGTGCCTAAATTATACATATGGTAATGCGGAAACATGCAACAGTCTCTCATTAAATTACCACATTTCCAGTCCCCTCTCTTGAAGACTGATTAATACACGATGCCAGAAACTGCAATTATTCACTACCACGACTGTTTTGCAGATCAGCAATCCACACCAATAATTCAATCTTTACATCAATCTTTCGCAATATTTCAATAAATCTTTCTATTAATATTTTCTCATCGGCTAGATGGCTACCACAAAAACTCCAAACTACGGTGGTATTTATAGTGGCAGGCAGGCCTGTTAGTCCAGAATATTCTCAACATGTAGGGTTACGCCAAGGGAAGAGATTACCAAAAGGTTTATTCAATAGCCCGCCGCCACCGGCTTCTCTAGAAGGAGATTTGGGGAGGGGGACGGTAAAACCAGTCCAGCTAGCTGTCAATCATGCCGCCCGCCAGGCGACGTAAAGGCGGGCAGGTAGTAGTGACCCCCCCCCCCCCNCCCCCCCCTTATTGTGCACAAAGGCTTGACAATCCGTACGAGCGAGGCCGCGCTTAACAATACGAAACAATTTGGAAAGCACAGTTACAGGTTATATTTAATATTCAACATTATTTCAATTCATTTTAAGTGCGTTGAAGCATAATTACATACTGATGTCATAATCACATACTAGTCAAATACCCATTTCAGGACAGTGCTTACAAATAACAAGCATATGTGCTATACATGACCTGCAAAATAAGGTAGAAATATCAGCTGACACAGAAGGCGGACTGTAAGCAATGTGACAATGAATGTGAAAATATACTGGGCGATAAGAACGTATTTTATGAGGGAAATGTTAAAAAATAATAGAACTGATCTAACAAAATTATGCATTAAAAGTTTAGAAGCATATTTTCAGAAACAATTTTTGCTTGATTACGTCGATAATGTTAAAATGAGTTATTGTCTTTTTTTTTAATGGTAAATTGTAAATTATTTAATTTATATTATAAGTAACTGTATAATAGTTCAACTTCAAACTAAAAATTTTGGTGGAAAATTAATTACTTCGCTATGTAACTTGTCTGTAAATTAATGTACAAAATGAGGTGGGCTATAAATTAAAAAATCTACCCCACGTTCACTTTTTTTTCTCCGTTTACAGTTTGATCAGTTGAATAATGTCTGCATTCGTCAAGCATGGCCTCAATGGTGAAAGAGATACACATAGGTGCAAATATAATAATTCAACATTTATGTCTACCAACGTGCAAATATCCCGGCATAAACGTATTTGAGGGGCCTCCCTAATTGTCGTATGGGTCTCATTGTCATCAAATGAGTGTTGTCGCGTGACAGTTTTGAGGATTATAGCACGCCTTTGGCTCACTTCCCTCACCCCCTTACCCCACCCCCTTCAACCTTTAGCGCACTTTGCTGTCGCCTTCGAATAGGCACGTGGCATGGAAAATCTCCAGACACGTGAAGCTGAAGCGGAGGGCCCCCCCCCCCACACCCCCTTCATCTACCTACGCCTCCAACCCGCCAGCAGATCTGTCGAGAGTGCAGGGCTTTCGAGTTATCACCCAAAATTATCAGGCGTAGTTCGCCGGAACGCCGAAAATAAGCACCGCGGCAGAAATACCGACTAGCAGTATTGATGCCGAGGTATTATCCCCCGCCCGCCCAGTTCCTTCAGAACGAGGACACGTGTGGTAAAAACCTTTGTTCGAAACTCACCACTTCACCCCTCCCCTCACCCCCTTCCCACCCAGGGCGCCACGTGCCGAGAATGTAGGCTTGCAGGCGGGCGTGTATAAAAACCCCTTTCCAAGAATGGGAGGGGGTCAGTCAGTAATCAGTCGTGAGTGAGTAATCACTCGTCAGTATTATCGGTCGTCACAGGTTCAGTCGATTTCTACCGCGCCGAGAGAGTAAGTCAGAGAATAGTTACTAAGGCCGGGATCTCGGAACCCGGCCACATCCGTCAGCCGCATCCTTAAGGGGTCAGTAATATCGGGACCGTCAGTCGATTACTACCGCCGGGTCCGGAAGTTGATGATCACCGAGCCAAGGGAAGAAATCGCGAGCAGACGTGAGAACGAGTCCAAAACCGCAGCCCAGAGAGGGTCCGCACCGACGGAACGGCTTCCAGGGCCGACCACTTCACTGGAACGCCACCACAGCTGACAGCACTCGCCACGGAGTTAAGTATGCAAATCACCGTCACAGAAGCCCCCGCCATCACGAAGTAATTCGCCCAGTAAATTCGAGTAGACAAAGTAAAACAGTACCGCACCTCGAACGTTTAATGTGGTGTATTTGTGAAAAACTATAAGATACAATATACCAGTACTTCTAATTACAACAGTGATAATCTACCTAATTTACAAAACCCGCACCCCCCCCCCCACGCACCTAATAGTCGGGGCCTGGGGGACATTAACTTTGACCGTATAAGCCGCCTTGTCTTTTACAGTGGGGCTTACATACGTCAGTGTTTTGCAATTTTTTTTAAAAACTATAAAATATTTCAATGCATTTTTTTTGGGACAGAAAAGAAAGTTGATATTTTGTTGCCAATTTATAAATTTGGTTATTGAAACAAATGTGGTCGTTGAAAAGTGTCAAACTCAGCAAAAATCGCTGTAAGTAGCCCGCTGCTTACAACATTTGGATAAAACTGAGGTGTTAACGTACAGCGAAAATGCTGTATCTTTTCTGAACCGATTTCTGTATTAAAACTCTACGGTCACAGTTTACAATTCTGAGGAAACAGAACACATGCGAAGCTTGTTAGTGCTATTTTTCATCGCCGTCGCCATGCTACCTTACGGCCGGATGTGACCTTGTGGCCTTTAAAATTTGTTACTAGGGAGACCTCTTAAGAAAAGAAAGAAAAGTTCCATTTACGCCGCAACATTGACGATGTGCATCGGGTGCAAGTTCGAAAGCAAGTGGTGGCACTAAAATTCAGCCGACAAACCGTCTTCATTTCTCGGTCTTTCCGAGGACAGTTGCAGGGACGAGCAACGTCCGGACCAGTTGGAAGTCGGCTCCGGGAAGAGCCAATCCTCTCAGGGGATCGCGGCAGATAGCAGATCACGCCGTGCGGAAAATTGTCGGTAGCCCCGACGACGCATCTCCGCGCGAGACCCTTCACAGCAGGCTAGCGGGGTGCCTGACCCCCCCTCCCCCCTTTTTTTCCACAAGCGCCGCGAGTGTAAACTCTCTTGTTCGCGACGGCACCACGGGATGGCAGCGCCATAATGCACCGCGGGGGTTGGCGTCCGGCCCGAAATGTTTTCAATTAGAGGAGACGGTATCACGGGCGATCTTCACTCCCGCACCGCTGCTTCTCTTTCATCCGCGTCCGCTCATTCGCGTCTCCCGCCGCCGCCGTCGTGGCTTGGCCGACTGCTTCCCGTTTATACTTCACCTTTCTTCCGCGTTGAAAGAAAAGAAAAAAAAAGACTCGCACACATTTGTTTTTTGGTGATTTCTCGGGGTACTTTTCATTCGAGTCGCGAGGTAAGTTGGCAGCAAGACAATTCCCCGAGTGTTAGGTCATCGTGTCCCTCGAACAGAGAAGACGGAGAAGTTAATCCAGACGTAAGGCGAGTGAGACGGACCAGCTGAACAGGAAGTGGACACGGGACGTTAGAAAGCACTTCTTGAAATACGGAGCTGTCCTGAACTCCAGCTACAAACTCTGTGCAATGTTTCGTCACGGAAAATCAAGTGTAGTCTATTCGCGGTATCTTCGCACTTTTTTTAAATTAAAACCTTTCAAACCCCGCGTATTGCAAGTTTGGTAGTTTCCCTAATACGTCGCGCGTGTTACAAAATATTTAAACTTGTGCTAACATAAAATGTATTTTACTTAAATTTTATAATTAACTTGTATTTCATTTATAATGAACATGAACAAGAACGGAGACAAAATGTGTGTGTTGATAATGCCTAGTAAGAAATAGTTCTCGTGCCAAATATGATTAAACTGAATGCACACAAACGTGGCGCGGTGTCCCGTTGGCGTAATTTTCTATTCTTTGGGTTAATTTTTGCGTCAGACGTAGGGATAGCGTGAAAATAGAACTTCAGCAGGGCTTCAGAAAAAGTTGGAATCATGCTGCGTTATTTGCGAGTGTGCTTCTTCGCATACTTGGAACGAGATCAAATTGACCACGGTACACTTTTAACCACCTGTAAGAAAAAAAATGAAACCAGTAAATCCTCCCGCTGAATAAATTACGTCCTAAATATCCCGTACAGTGGACTTAAGTTTTGTGTGGGACGTCGAGGCGGTGCTAACCGAGCGGCTATCGTTCCCCGTCAGAGCTTTTTATCTGCATCTCTCCTCCCTTGTCGTGTGTTTTTCTTTCCCCACCCCCGCCGACCCCTTAACGCGTTTACGTGCCCTTCCTCCGCCCCTTCTTCGTCCACCCACGAGCTCCTCCGCTCCTTTGACTTTCAAATTAATTCCGACATCTCGCCGTTCGACAGGCCCAGTTACTCAACTGCCTGACGGCGGATGCCAGTTTTTGTCTCCGCGCCGCTGTTCCCTTACGCCCGGGCGGCGTTCATTTGTCCGCGGTGCATAATGACGTCACGCCAAGCCCCGCGCCGAACACGTCCTTTGTAGAGTCCCTTCACGGGTTACTTGCAACTTTTTTGAAGCCCTGCTAAATTTCTACTTCCAGGATATTCATCCGCCTCGTGCAAACAAAGCTTTAACTAAATCTAAAAAATTACACCAAAAAGATAGCGCACTGTAATCGTGCGCACATAGTCTAACGATATATTTCACAAGAAATTTTTCTTACTAGGCATTTATACCAACACACACATTATCGCACTGTAAAATGTTATACATAAAAACATTAAATAAGTTAAAATTTTTACGAAATATATTGTTACGCGCCTACAACCGCACGGGGAGCAGGCACTACTCGGTGACTCGGCNGGGGGGGGGGGGAGACCACCTCGACCCTCCCCTTGCCGTAGGCAGCTCTATCGTGATCCCGTCGCCGGGCACCCGGGAATGATTGACAGCTGACCCGGCTGGCGTCACAGCCCCTCCTCCCCCTGCTGGAAATGCCGACGACTTTAGAGGATGCGCAAGAATATTCTGGGAACTAGGACCCTCAGCGCAACGCGGCATTTGGAGAAATTTCTGTAAATAATGCTGCGGCCCGAGGGTCGGGTGTCTTTTGGTAGAAGTCTTTTGCTGGGTGCGGTAACCGGGCGAATACGAGTGCAGCGAGGGACAACGGTGAAGAGGACTGACGACGGCGGGAGATTGCGAGCCGACGGCGGACGAGGTGTTTGTGGTGTGAACGGACAAGAGGGCGTGAAACCCGACGAGAGAAGGCTACTGTGCGTGAGGGCGCTCGGAGGACTCTAGAATATTGCGGACTGTTAGGATCTGGACCAAACTGAGGTGGGACTGTATGAACAAGTGAAACGGACTTTATTGTAAATATTGGAACTGTCAAATAAGGGCATATAATTTATCAAGTAATTCATTAAGTTTTGATACACTCTCTATTATGCCTGATTTTAGATACTTAATTACATTAATTTATGTGATGTAGCTGTAAATTGTACTAATTGAATTTATTTGTTGCAAATAGCAGGATATATCAATTTATTGTGAGATATTGCGACGAAAAAAAAAATTCGGAAATTAGAATTAACTCTTTTATTTAATTAAGACTTCCAGCCCTTAACGAACCTGATTTAGCCTACTGACTTCGAGAAAATTGTAACAATATGGTATTTTGATGTTGACACAAGTATAAAACGCTTGAGATACACGACGTATTTAGGAAGCAACCTAACACGTCTTACACAGGGGTTTTTTTTTTTTCAAAATTTTCAATCAAAAATTGTGGTGAAACCACGAACAGACTATATGTAGAGAGGAAGACACGAAGAGAGAGAGAGAGTGTGTGTGTGCGCGCGTAGGTGCGCGTGCAACGTTGGGACTCTTCACAATCTTGAACATGGATCGGACGAACAAATTAAGCGCGGAGGAATTAAAACCACAGAAAGTCTCTCTATCTCTCTCCCCTGTTCCGTAACAGACCGCGGCAGGTCGGAAGGTAGTCTAATTGTTACCACGGCGGGCAGCCGGCTCTTNACAAAAAAATTTTTTACCACAGCCGATTCACGATTTAACACATTTGAAAATTAAATAAACCTTCCCGTACACTGTAATTAATTTGACGTAAACTCTGGCTATTTCCAGTGAATCGCAGGAAGTAATTTTTTGTCGCAACGCCCTTTTAAATGAACTATTTTCAAGCCAGAGACAACTTAAATATACTATCTTTAGTTTTAGACATATTAGAATAAGTACATGCTTTATAGTAACATAGTAATGGATCGAACACTTTCACATTTTCACTTCAATTACACAGATGCACTAAAGATGACGCACACCGGTTTTCAACACATGTGTATGTCCCCAACATTAGCTCAATAACTACTAAAATAACTGTAAAATTTACGTGTTTAAACAACGATGTGGCGTTTATTTATATTTGGTTCTAACCTCAAACCAGCGTTTTTGCGAGAAAAAAAATGACATTTTGCGTAACCTGATCATATAGTAGTATAGCCTATATAAGAAGTTTTGAGGTCCACTTTAAATAAAATTAAAATGATTGTCTAATAATTTAAAGTAAAATATGTTTGATTAAATAACTTAAGTATTTACAATTAAACATTTAACTATTAAATTAGTCTAATGAAAATTATTACGTAATAATTTACATTTAAAAAAATTCAATAATCTTAACTTAATAATTTAAATGAATTTGTTTTCTTTATATTATAATTTAATTTTTAAATTAGAACGTGATTATATTTTTAACTCATTAAAGGGGATACCGTAGGCCTACATGACTTTTAAATTTTAGCTGTAAATATTTAACTTCTAAACTTAATTTTTATATTACCNCTCAAACCAGCGTTTTTGCGAGAAAAAAAATGACATTTTGCGTAACCTGATCATATAGTAGTATAGCCTATATAAGGAGTTTTGAGGTCCACTTTAAATAAAATTAAAATGATTGTCTAATAATTTAAAGTAAAATATGTTTGATTAAATAACTTAAGTATTTACAATTAAACATTTAACTATTAAATTAGTCTAATTAAAATTATTACGTAATAATTTACATTAAAAAAAATTCAATAATCTTAACTTAATAATTTAAATGAATTTGTTTTCTTTATATTATAATTTAATTTTTAAATTAGAACGTGATTATATTTTTAACTCATTAAAGAGGATACCGTAGGCCTACATGACTTTTAAATTTTAGCTGTAAATATTTAACTTCTAAACTTAATTTTTATATTACCNAGGATACCGTAGGCCTACATGACTTTTAAATTTTAGCTGTAAATATTTAACTTCTAAACTTAATTTTTATATTACCGCTGCAAAAACTTATTTTTTAAACTTAATTATTATATTTAGGCAATGAGGTACCCAAATTTTTTAATTCATAATCAAAATAAAATTTTTAAGTTTGAAAATATTTAATTTGAAAATTTTATTTAAATTATTTAATTTAATTATTAGATTATTTATAAAATTAAATTATTTATATAAACTATTCTTTAATTTAAATTAATATATATCTAATAAATTTAATTATTAAATTATTTAACAACAAATATTTTTGCTTTAAATTATAATATATCAATTTTAGTTATATGTAAAGTAGTACTTACTATTCTTTATATATAATACTTATAGTAGTTGCATTGCAACAAAGAAGACGTGTATGAACATACCAAATCACTTCTTTTTTNCTTTATATATAATACTTATAGTAGTTGCATTGCAACAAAGAAGACGTGTATGAACATACCAAATCACTTCTTTTTTTCCGTAAACAATGTGCTTACCTTAGTGGAAGCCACGAGATTTTGACAGCTGAGGAGTAAGGAATACAGTTCGGTGACGGGACATGGCGACGGCTACTCTGAAGCTTGCATATGTCCTCNCTTTTTTCCCGTAAACAATGTGCTTACCTTAGTGGAAGCCACGAGATTTTGACAGCTGAGGAGTAAGGAATACAGTTCGGTGACGGGACATGGCGACGGCTACTCTGAAGCTTGCATATGTCCTCTACCCCAGGGGCCGCGGTGGCTGAGCGGTTAGCCTGCTCAGGATTCAATCCCCGGCCGGGTAACTCCCAGATTTTCGCATGTGGGAATCGTGCCGGACGATGCCGCTGGTCTGCGAGTTTTCTCGGGGATCTCCAGTTTCCCTCGCCCTTTCATTCCATCGCTGCTCCATACTCACCTCAATCATCCTCATCGGCTCTCAAGACCCGGGCCAAATTTCTTCACTCGCTCCACTACGCCCGGCTAATGGTGCTCGCGTTATTGGTCTCCCAATAAGCGCAGAAGAGAACGAGAATCGGCCCTCTGAACAAAAGTTTTCACTCCTACGTATTCAAGGGAATGTAATTGAAACTCTTCTCAGTAGTTTGCCCGGCTCATAACATCTAACACAACACATCTTGTGTTCCTAGCGCGCTTATAAATACCACACACATTCACGCACACACACACACCATCCACCCAGAAATTACTTACATTCTCTTCGATTTTACGACACGCTTACTCATCACATCCCCTAGCTATACAGGCACTTATCGATGCCCCAAATATTAGATTAGCACAATTTTCTAGCGCGCGAATTTTCACGGAGCCGTCAACTAGTTAGGGCATAACCTCTATATGTGCTGTTCAACCAGTAGTTGCGTTTCAAAGAAATTATTTCCTGGCATGCATGTAATTTAAAATATAATAATAACAATACATTTTTAACATAATAATAATAGTAAATCAACCTAAAATTTCATTTAAAATTTGCTTTATTATTTTTTGAAATTTGTAACGCTAAAATGGGTATTAAATTAAAAACAAATTTTTAAAATAATAATTTTATTTTTTTTCAATAACTGATTTGTATTAAATAAAATTATTTGCAATATCCTTAAAATTAATTTACACATTTTCGACTTTGTTAATACGCTTTAACTATACGAAGCAATGCCGTAAAAATAATCACGAAAATATCACGTTCTTCACAGGCAATAAATATATCAGTTTGGTGCAATAGATTTATAAGTACGTTACATACTGGCTATCAGGAAATAGGTTTGCCAACCTGTCTTGTTTAAGAAGCTCTGTTTTGGGAGCGGTGGCATGCAGCAAAGATGATCTATTTAAAACTACTTTCGTAAATCTTCGAAATAGAAAAGTAGCTAAAGAGTGTGTGTGTTGGATACTCGTTATAATTAATGCAATATGCCTTCGCGTGGAGGAGCTCTGTTGAACGTGTATGTTACTACTTTATTCGCTTAATGGTATCTTCAGAGAAGTNTATGCCTTCGCGTGGAGGAGCTCTGTTGAACGTGTATGTTACTACTTTATTCGCTTAATGGTATCTTCAGAGAAGTAAACAGCGCATACTAAACAGTCATAAAGAATAAATAATTATTGCGTGACTATAGTCTACGAAAATAAAAAACGACAACTTAATGCTTTAATATAGTTACTTACTGCTAGTGACATTACTCTTAAGTGAACGATTCCTTATTAGTCTCCAGTACAGACGCACACGTAATTTCAGTATTAAATTCAAATAATGAACAGTAATGAGCAAAGCGGTTAAATTTCCCTCAAACAGTCTGTGGACACAAACGATACCTTATAAATCCCAGTACAAATAATGAAGACCTTCTTAGCGGGACACGAACCCACTATAACGACAAGTTTACGACTACGATAAAACAGGGCTTTGATCGTCGGCCAAATTACGTACACGCCTTCGGACTTCGACGATTGTCTTGAACGTGTTCGGTATCAAAAGGAGGAGAAAAAAAAACNGAATGCACTTTAATTCGCCATCTTGGAGCATAAAACCCTGGAGAAGATAAATAAGAACTGACGTCCGTAAAATTAAAACCACTTGGAGCGAAGGAGGAAGGGCGGTATAAACGACGAAGGGAGTTTAAGGCAATGCAGATGAGGGGGAGGGGTGGGGACATGAATGCGAGCCGGGGTATGAAGACCCAAAACACTTATTAGCGCCTAAGAAAATGGGAACTCGCTCAAACAGGGTTTCAAAAAGCCCATCCTGACTGGACTCGCTCGAAGCGGCCCAGGGCCGTCCAAAATCCGGGCGACTGGCCGTGTCAACGATTCAGCTAACGCGTGTCTCTCAAGCCGTCCTTGGGTCCACAGTTTTATAGACTGTTCACGGTAAAATGAGCACTTTTGAAAGCCCTGCTTAAGATCTAATTGTATGCATATTGTGTATTCTTCCACTGCGCGTAAAACTAACAATGCCATGGACCTCGTAACTTTATTCATGTGTTCGCACAAGTTAAACTGTGATACTATTATAAAAGTAAATATTTTACAAGTTTATTAATTCTTACTCCTATATGCATTAGTATAAACAAAAAGTAAAATAAACAATTTTAGTATTCACAAATTTTTACGTAACACTTTAAGTTAGACGATAAGACATGGAACTACTTTCGCTCCATCGTGTCGTTGCCAACTTTACTGGGCGCATACCTGTCAGTGTTCCCGTTACAATATGTGCAGGTAGGGCAGTGACATTTTACAAAGGTTGATTTCTAAAGATGTCAATTAACCGTGAACCACCATTAATGAAAATAACGTTTTATTGGTAATGTCACGTGCAAACGTACGCGTGTTTTAAACGCGAACGCAAGAAACTGCATGTGACGTTAAAGCATAATGACGGTCAACGAGAAAACGGGTTAACGGGTGTATACAAATGGTTTAAAAGCATAGGGGGCCACAAAAGCAACACTTTCGCGCATAGCGAATACTTTTATCACATTTGAATGGAAAGTACTCTTTCAGTGCAGGGATTTAAAACGCCGTTTTTGTTTACATTCTCAAGCTTCAAAATAATGTTCGCAATGCCCGAGGCATATCGAAAATCGTACTCTCTCTTATTTAAAGAATTTTTTCGCTCTGTAATATACATCGGTAACGTCTTCAGAAAAAAAATGTATAGAAGTGTTTCTCAAGCACGCTATAACATAGTACACGCAGGGGCCGCGGTGGTATAGTGGTTAGACTACTAGTGGTTAGACTACCCAGGGGAATCGGGTTCGATTCCCGGCGGGGTCACTCCCGGATTTTCGCATGGGGGAATCGTGCCGCTGGTCGGCGGGTTTTCTCCGGGATCTCCCGTTTGCCCCACCCTAGCATCCCGGCACTGCTCCATACTCACCTCACTTCACCCTCATCGGCTCTCAAGACCTCGATGTTAAGAGCCGCCCAGATCTCTCCACAATAAATAGTTCAACGCAGCATGTAGTGGTATAGCCTTGTTTTCACGCCTTGAATGCAGGCAACCCGTAATTCTTCGCAGGGTGCGGTTATAGACAATCGTCGCTACAAAACGGCACGCTCTTACACGTGTAGGGCGAGAGCCGGTACCCAGCACTTACCAGAGGTCGGCACCACTAGTCCAATTTTCAAAACTGCCGGAACCATAACGGCAGCGTGGCAACGTGACTGAACTTCCATTCCGGTAGCGAGGATAGAAATCGCCTCGCGCCTCGTCTACTGAACCACCGCAGCGCGTGTGTAAATTACATGTAAGAGGAGCAACGGTAATGTTTCGGACCGGTCTTGCACTGCAGCAGTTTGTGTAACCTCATTCTAAGCGAACCAGAAGTGGACTTTGCCGCTCCCCCTCCCCCCTTTCTCACCATGGAACCAGATTACGACCAACTATGAGGATTAACACGTCCCCCGAAAATCCATTTAGTTGCATTGTGTGTTACGCGGGCAGGTATGTGAATTTACAAAGGTATTTCCTAAATCAAATTAACGAACATTAGCGGATCGGCACTGTCAGTATGATCGAAACGTAAAAAAAGTAATAACAGCTTCGCAGCAGGATTACCTTTCTACGCGAATATGTAATTATATTANTTCCTTTCACCATGGAACCAGATTACGACCAACTATGAGGATTAACACGTCCCCTGAAAATCCATTTAGTTGCATTATGTGTTACGCGGGCAGGTATGTGAATTTACAAAGGTATTTCCTAAATCAAATTAACGAACATTAGCGGACCGGCACTGTCACTATGATCGAAACGTAAAAAAAGTAATAACAGCTTCGCAGCAGGATTACCTTTCTACGCGAATATGTAATTATATTNCTATGATCGAAACGTAAAAAAAGTAATAACAGCTTCGCAGCAGGATTACCTTTCTACGCGAATATGTAATTATATTATCGAGTATACAAAAACATATTTCCGGCACCTCGCTAGCGGAATCTACGTCGCGCTTGTAGAGAAATAACAAAAAAAAACTTTAAAAATTAATGCCCCGGGCAGTTATAACCGCTAATTGATGCCCCCGATTTCATACTGAAGGGCGGTTTAGAAACTGTAGTACAAATGACCTCCCGTGGCGCAGTCGGTTGGTGCGCCGCCGGTCTGGAGTGCGGGAGGTTCTGGGTTCGAATGCCAGGTAAGGCACGGGTGTTAGTTTAACTTAGGTCGTAAGTTAATTTGTAAGTCGTCCCTGATAAGTCTTCAGGCATAACACCGGGGGACGTTAATAAGCCATATCCAATACAATTTCAATAAATGAGGTAACCTAGTCTACTCGCAAAATAAGTTAAAATGTCTATGACAGAGAATTTTTTGACAGTCGAACGTTTTGTTGAGCACCTTGCGATGCACAGGATTTACTACGCCGATTCGGACTAGTCCCGGTGCTTCCACAATTGAAATTCCCGCCACGAATAAGCTATGCACTTTATCTTATAATCAAGCAAGCATTAGTTTACTCTTGAATAAATCAAAATAAATTTATTTCGTAAACATATTTATTTTACATAGTAATATCTAACAGTAACGCATCTATTACGCTCTGTTTTATATACGCAAAGCATAATACAGTAGGTAAAAGTCACGTTAATTACCTTACCGTTAATTCATGCAAAAACATAGAAGAAATCGTCACAAAAAAATACGAATTTGGGTGACTGTCTGTCCCTAACATTAAAAAANTTCATGCAAAAACATAGAAGAAATCGTCACAAAAAAATACGAATTTGGGTGACTGTCTGTCCCTAACATTAAAAAAAGTAATAAAGAGGTATACATGAGTATAAAGTACTGCCAAAACAAACACATTCAACTTGCGGTTTTGGTGTAGATGAATGTGTTGTTTAGGCCTGTTAAGTAGCTACGTCCAACATATACTTAAATATCACCAGGCAGCATTCGTATTCCCCGTAGGAAAAAATACCACCAAACTGCATTTTGCCGATNACATATACTTAAATATCACCAGGCAGCATTCGTATTCCCCGTAGGAAAAAATACCACCAAACTGCATTTTGCCGATTACAGCTGGTATATATTTAATAAATTCTAGGTACAACATTCGCCACCGATCATACACCTTTCTTTTTTCGCTCTAAAACTGGTTTCTGCATCCGTGCATTAAACACACTGCCTTAAAATCACTCGGCTATGATTCAACTAAGTGACGTTATCGAGATAAAAGTGTGAACGATCCACGTATGAATTGGATGTTTGTTTAACGGCATTATCACTGTCGGTCCACACAAAAAAAAAANAAAGTGTGAACGATCCACGTATGAATTGGATGTTTGTTTAACGGCATTATCACTGTCGGTCCACACAAAAAAAAAAAGTGTTGGCTCACAGTACCCTTAATTAAACTCCCCACTATGTCCTTTTTTTCAACATTTCTTCCTCTNAAAAAAAAAAGTGTTGGCTCACAGTACCCTTAATTAAACTCCCCACTATGTCCTTTTTTTCAACATTTCTTCCTCTGATACCCATATACACTGGTGGAAAATGGAAAATGAACACCCGGACGCAATGGTCCCACATGACTGAAGGTTGTATTGAATAATTATACGGTTTGTACACTGTATATGATAATGATGACACGGTCGTGCACCTATGGACAGAGGCAACAGAGTGTCTTGAACAACAATGTCAGTGTCTTGTGTAGCGTCCTTTAGCGACGATGGAGTCCTGCAATCGTGCGTAGAGACGATCACAAATAGGTCGGATGACATCTTGGGGAATAGCGTTCCACGCCAAGTCCACCTGTTGTTGCAATTGTTGGAAGTTTGTTGCCGGTATTGCAGACCGCATCAAACGCCGTACCATCGCATCCCACGCATGTTCAATGGCGGACAGGTCGGGTGATCGTGCTGGCCAGGGGAGTTGACGGAACACCTTCGAGAGCGCGTGGGGTAACACGAGACGTGTGTGCACAGGCATTGTCCTGCTGGAACAGGACATCTCCTTGGNACCTTCGAGAGCGCGTGGGGTAACACGAGACGTGTGTGCACAGGCATTGTCCTGCTGGAACAGGACATCTCCTTGGAGTTGTAGGAGCGGTAATAAAATGGGCTGGATGATGATCTGGATGTAGCATTCACTGGTAAATGTTCCCTCAACAAACACCAGAGGCGTACTGTCATTGTAGACTATTGCTCCCCAGACCATGATGCCAGGTGTTGGTCCTGTATATCGCTGCCGTATACACTCTGGTTGTTGCCGCTTTCCTTGAGCCGTCCCTTAGGGTCGCACCTCAGCCTACCTCACTCCATAACAATTTAACCAACCACAACTCTGTGAGGAGCGAACACAGGAACACATAATGATGAATTTTGTTGCAATTAATTAATCCACTAATTATTTTTTAAAAATCATTATTGTGAACCATGATACCGTGGATTTTAAAGCTTCTTGGTTCAAGTACCAGATCAGATTAAGCAAGCAAAAAAAATCAGAGCCAAACATACGAAACCATTTATCTATTTTTGTAGTAAAATGCACCAACAAGTAAGAATCTGGCTCACCAAAAAGGGTAAAACACCTGTCATAAATAAATAATTTCTCGGTTTAAAGACATATATATATATATTTATACAAATGCAACATGTACAAATGATATTGACGTATATATAAAAATATGGTGCCAACCATGAAAAACAGTAAAATGTATTACTACAATCGACATANTTTATACAAATGCAACATGTGAAAATGATATTGACGTATATATAAAAATATGGTGCCAACCATGAAAAACAGTAAAATGTATTACTACAATCGACATAAAAATTATAAACATCTCGGGACACGAAGCTCCTAAAATACCCCTTTTTTTCCTTGTTTGATTCTACCCTTTTTGACTTTAAAATATACTCGGTTAAGTTTTGACATGTGCATATAACATAACTCTTTTTAAAACTACTAATTCCGTATCATTTTACAAAACTTCAAGAGTGGCATTGCATTTATGTAAACCAAAATAATTATATCTCTTACAAAAATATCCAAAATGTTAACACAGCCAATAACCAAATTTCAGCTTTTCCAAGGGAACCCAAGGAGACTACCGACATCTACAATGCATGATAAGTATGCAACACAGATATCGCAAGTTTTGCAAACCACGTATCATGTGTATAACAACCACTATTAAATTTCATTTCAGTATCTGCATTTCTTATATATTAAATATTCAGCCATATTAAGTCCTTATAATTAACTCAAACAGGCACATTAAGTTCTACACTTAATAAATCTCAAAATATTACGAGAACATACAAACATGAGAAATATTGTGTAAATAAAAACATATAAAATCAACTGCACGCTTTAGCGCCCATTATATAATAACNGAACATACAAACATGAGAAATATTGTGTAAATAAAAACATATAAAATCAACTGCACGCTTTAGCGCCCATTATATAATAACCTAATTAGAAACAAACATACAATTTTGCGGCGTTTTACGAATATTTTAATTTGGAGAGATTTTGCGTTGAACCTAATGAACTAAAACGCAGAAAATACCTTATGGGAGTGCAACCACAATGGAATACCAAATAGAGGAAGAGTATACTGCGCAGGAACGAGTGAGAACGCCACCAAGTTGGCCAAAACACGGTGCCCAGTGCATTCCTGTGCACTGCCTACAGCGGCCGTTATACACCAAAAATACTGCCGTCTTGCAAGCCCAGGTAGACAAAACTTGCTGTGTCTCTCTTGTTCCTTCGCTCACGCACTTGAAAAGAGATAGCAATTTCGCCGCTTGATTTATTTACACCGCAGCAACCTGCCCGTCGTGATATTGCATCCCCTTTCAGTCGTTCACCGGCCGTGCGAGGCAGGTCCCCTCAGCTCGCCTCCAACCACTCTATAGACTGCTCACTCCCACCCGAGTGACTCTCCTCTCTCTCAACACACAGCGCTAGGCTACGCTACCGGGAGGTGGCGCTGCCAGCGGAGCAAGCAGGAACTACATGNGAAAAGAGATAACAATTTCGCCGCTTGATTTATTTACACCGCAGCAACCTGCCCGTCGTGATATTGCATCCCCTTTCAGTCGTTCACCGGCCGTGCGAGGCAGGTCCCCTCAGCTCGCCTCCAACCCCTCTATAGACTGCTCACTCCCACCCGAGTGACTCTCCTCTCTCTCTCAACACACAGCGCTAGGCTACGCTACCGGGAGGTGGCGCTGCCAGCGGAGCAAGCAGGAACTACATGGAGCGCTAATAAAATCGCACGGAACCTCCAGAACATTACAGACACGTCAATATCAATGTACATTCAAGTAACTAATACCGTAACATTAAACCAAACTAAATATTATAATTACTTTACAATATTCTAAAAGCAACACTCGCGCGCGCGCGCGTGTGTGTGTATATATATATATATGTATATATATATATATGTATATATAAAGTTCCTAACATAACCAAAGAGTATAGAAAGCAATGCAAAACACATCAAACGCAAAGACAAATCGCCCGGTCCACGGCAAATCGTCACATTCTGGTCGACGCCGCACTCGCAAACGACCGTCACTGGCACCAAGTCAGAATCTGCTCTCATCACGAAACACAACTCCATGCCATTTATCCCTCCAGTTGCGTCGTTCACGACACCATCCGAGGCGGGCTTCACGGTGATGAGGTGTGTGATGAAGCCTGGCGAGCGGCACCCTTGATCGTAGCCCAGTATCCAGCAAACGGTTGGTGATGGTCCTAGCGGACACCCTGGGCGCACAATGGCCATAATCTGTGTGGCGATCAGCAATGGCTGCTCGTCTGATGCGGCGGTCCAGGCGGGAATCCGTTATGCCACTGCCTTCCGGAACCAGATTGACGAGCACGTGCACCGTCGTTGGACCACCGGCGCCACCAATGATGCACAGCAGACACTTCACGTCCTATGCGTTGGGCAATTCTTCGGAAGGACCATCCAGCCCCCCTCAGGTCCACAATACGACCTCGTTCAAAGCCCGTCAATTCCACGAAGTGTGGAAGTCTATGCCGTCGTGGCATGTCTACGATGCTTACTAGACACAGGCCGATGCTTGTAACAACACACTTCTATTTCACCGAGTCAACTACAGTTGTATTGGGCTCAGCGGTGTTATGCCTAGTACGCGGTTCCTACTCTGTCCACAGCACAGCACTGTTAATCGTTGCAAGTACTTGCCCTCTATCAGTGCCCCATGCGCATATGGTGTTTCTACGCCACCGCTTTAGTGGTGTTCATTTTTCATTTTCCACCAGTGTATTTAAGCGCCAAGGGAACAAAGAATCCTACAATGCATTAATATAACGTGCAAGCTCTTCCATGGAATACTCTTGCAAATTCATAAACTTATATTATTAACACGCTATGAAACTATCACATCTTAACGCAAAGTCGCCACCCGAGGCTCACCCGACAATTTTCTGCCCTCCCCCCACNTCCTCCCTTTACGCTCCAAAATCACCACGCCAAAGTTTACGATCACACTACACAAAATGGAACTTTGGCCAGTATTGCAATTGTGCCAGGATCTATGAGTTTAGAAAATGCGAAGACCGCACAATGGCTCACAATTTACAATTTAAATATTTTCTAGTGATGGAATGGAGTTTCGAGACCCCTCTAAAAAAGAAAATACTGCACGTCTTAAAAATAACATATCTTTATTTTTGATGGTATAATTCACTAAACATTGGTGGGATTACAAGATGAGTGACGTACAAAAATAATGGTACCAAAAAACTTTTGACTAAGGCAATATAAATATCATCAAATTATCTTTCGAAGGCGATTTATTTGACAGTAAACGGTTGTAACAAGTTTAGTAAAAAAATATAAGCAAAATAGCCTGCTTAATGTAACACACTGATAATTCAGGCAAAATGCACGTTCATAAATATAGGAAAAACAAACTAAGGCTTGAAAAATTTCGAATTATTGCTCGATAAAGAAAATAGCTGTGTTTTGAGCTAACTGATGTCCATGTGTTTATGACGTTTTGCCTGCGAACCTTTCCGTGTACTCACAGCGGAACGAAGTCGGAAAGATACACGTGATTTCACGACCTGTTATAGTAACAATATTTCGGAGCCGTTTTAAGGCGATACACTTCTTTGAAACAAACGACAACACATAACTTAGCAGTTCCTTTCGAATCCAGCCCGGATACGTGTGAGATATTTAAAGAAGCCATGTTCGGGTAAAATAAGGTATGGTAATCCACAGAAACAGGATAAACATCGTAACCACAGCAAGAGAATTCTGGGAGGTATTGAACATTGGCTAACAGTAACAGATATGTCATAATTAATTAAGACTGAGAAAATCGTATCGATTATCACGCCCATCTTCAAAACGAACCGAATAACTACTTTACTTTCTTTCGCATTTGAAAATAAAATTCGGACATTACATCCCAGACAATTATGAAACTGATCATATAATATGTACGTAAAATAGAATACAACTTGTACCATAAGATGTTTTCAGAGCCATGCGGCACGTTTTAGAAACCCCAGGATAGATTAGTTTTTTCTTTAGGCTTACAGAAGCTAATCACGCACGCNAGCCATGCGGCACGTTTTAGAAACCCCAGGATAGATTAGTTTTTTCTTTAGGCTTACAGAAGCTAATCACGCACGCTCTTAACCTAACAGGCAGGAAGAAAGGAGACAAAGAGAAAATGGTTTTTCCAACCTTCGCCTGGAGTAAGGATAAAAAAAAATGACGTGGAATAACCACACCCAGAGGGAACGCGTGTTCTCGCTAATGTGAATCAGCCACGCCAATTACTTGACCAAAATCGTTCATGGTATATGCCTCGGAGATATAATTAAATTTTAATCTCCAACCGTATTCACAAAGATTATGTCCTTCCGATTTAAAATTTTCAGCATTAACTTAACGAACTGCGAACAAGCAAAACAAGGCCCGAAACCTATAGATTACACTGAAGAGTCAAAAAAACCGGTACACTTACCTAATATCGTGAAGCTCCACCCCCCCCCCC
>NQII01000614.1:247673-266271 GCA_002778355.1 Clitarchus hookeri | reverse complement strand
CGGCAGTGCGAGGTGTTCAAAGTGGCCGCGGCACGAGCGCGCCGACGTGCTCCGGCTCCACGTGAGGGATTGTACGAGCCTGCCATGACCATCCGTCAAGCGCGGGAGTCCGCCCTGGAGCACAGCAGGGCGGGGTGGGAGGTACTAAGTAGCTTCCACCACTACGCGGCGGGATAGCAGCAGCCCAGCGCGGCGAGCCGACCGCCGCATATCAACGACTCGCTCCTTTCGCACCACAGACGTAAGCAAAGGGAGGGCGATCGCCACCCCCCGACAATCAAAACTTCTCGATAATTATCGCAGTATGATATCGTTATTGCGCTGTAGCCCGCACCGGCCCGCGAGCTCCCGTTATGCGCGATCCGGCTTTGTGGGGGGGTGACCCACCTCGACCCTTCACTCCCCCCAGGCAGACCGTGTCGCTGCCCCGTCGCCACTTCCCTCACCCGGGCAACTGGAGGAGTGACTGACAGCGGTGACGTGGTTGCCATCACAGACCCTCCTCCCCCTGCTGGAGATGCCGACGAGTGTAGAGGTTGCTCAACAATATTCTGGGAACTAGATTACCTCGGCGCAACGCGGCATTTAGAGAAATTTCTGGACTATGTATGGACTATGACCCTATAAATATTGCAGTGGTTCAACGGCCGGCAGTCTGGCGGTGGCCATCTGGCTGAGTGCGGGGGCGAAATTAAGTGCTGTGAGCGACGGACGACGACGGGAGATTGCGAGACGACGGCGGAAGAGGTGTTCGTGGTGTGAATGGACGAGAGGGCGTGAAACCCGACGAATGAAGGCTACTGTGCGTGAGGGCGCTTGGAGAACTAAAGGACACTGCGGACTGGCGGGACCTGGACTGAACTGAGGTGAGACTGAATGAACATGTAATGCGGATTTTATCGTAAATATCGGAACTGTTAAATATGGACATGTAATCTATAAAAAATATTGAATAGGTTTTGGTATTTTGTCTATTGGGACTGATTTTTAATGATTTAATTACATTAATTTCCTTGAGGTAATTGTAAATTACCTCGATTGAGTTCATTAATTGTAAACAGCAAGTGATATCAATTTATTGTGAGAATTTGGGTCGAAAAGAAATTTTTTTTGTTATTGTAAATAAAATTTGGAAACTATAATGAACTTTTATTTAATTAAGCCCTTAACGAACCTGGTTCAGCCCACTGACCCTTGAGAGAAAATTGTAACAATATTGTCGGATCGGGAAGTAAGCTGACCTTCTTCTTGAAAAAAATTATTTATTGAGTCACACACGCATATACGGGCAAACGCTGATTAAAAAAAAAATNGAAGTAAGCTGACCTTCTTCTTGAAAAAAATTATTTATTGAGTCACACACGCATATACGGGCAAACGCTGATTAAAACAAAAAATATTTTGCTACCAAGTTTCCTTAAATCGGACACGTGTGTTCACAGATAATGGCTATGCAAATTACGGTCGCAGTGAAGTGGTGTTTGGGGACACGACCACAAATTTACAAAATTATCAGCGTTTATTAATGCCTCAAGTTTGTACCAACAGTCTAAATGAAGGGGCGGATCCCAACTTGAATACCACATTGAACCGATACCTTTAACAGGTCGCACATCAATGCACTGTCCGAGATTCGAATCCAGGCTCCCTCTTTCACGCTGACACGGCGTCGCGACGCCTGGCACCAGGTACTTGAAACACAGTAAGAGAGGAGGATACTGGACACACGTCAGTTTAGAGTGTTTCGTGATAGCAACTGCTTTATCCATACGATGTTCAACAAGTAGAGGCACTCCACTTGGCTTCAGCGGATGCCTTCGATGATCCGTATTTTTTTTCCACCCTATCATTTACCGACAGCGCTTGAATCATAAGAGATGGAATCACCAATTTCATTGTAATGTTAATTGAAACATTCTCTATTGATGATAATTACGAAAAATTTTCCTACATTAAGTAGCTATTATGCACGCCGATTGCACAAGTTGCAAGATTCTGCAGTGTACAATTTTGGCACATGTGATGAATCGTCNAAAAAAAAAAAAAAAAAAAAAAAAAAACCTTAAAACGACGCGTCTTCGCGGCGAAAACTCCGCCGTGAAGGTCAGCCGCGACGACGAAGTGAGAGGTGAGGAGCCGGAGGTTGCCGAAGACAACGGCCGAGCGATGCGTGCACATATCAAAAACGCCGCTCCGCCATAAGAGAATACCCAGGGTGAGGCGCGCGGCGTCATTAATTGACCAGCTCCTAAAGATGGCGACGAGTCGTAAATCAGCTGACAACCAGGACGCTCGGAGCCAACGAGAAAACCACTTCCCTCTTACAACTGCATTCTCACTTTCGGAGACGAGAGCCGACCGCCACTTCCCCTCTGACCTACCGCCCATTCCTTCGTAACCAGCGACAATCCTTTCCCAAAACCGAGTCTCCTCGAGCGAGCAAGAAACCGCGGCGGCGGCGGGGAAACCGGCGAGCAGAAACGACAGCCGAGCAGCGCCGTTGATTTACGCGACCACCATCGAGGATGTCATACGAACACAACCGTGCATCGGGTGTCTCGCAGGCAAGTTCTACCCGGACGACGTTCTAATTGCCCCTCGCTCCTCGTAAAGTCGCCTCGGAAATATTTTTCCTTTCCTTCTGGCGGCGCGGGCTGCGTAAAATAATAATGAAACCACGACGGATGCGTGTGTTCCCCTGCCATTAAATACGCCTTTTAAGTTCGGTTACTGCTAACGACCCGGAGTCGGGGAGGCCTTCGGACACATGTTCTTACAAGCATTCTTCGTGCAGGATACAACACTCCAATCTATTCACGAAAGAACTACAAAATGTCCTGTTCTACGCTTTTTTTTTCCCCCGCGAGAATATGATGGCGGCGAAGTCGCGAACGTAAAAACATTATTTATAAACTCCGCCGAAGTATAAAATAAAATAGGAGGTCTAAAAAAAACATTCTACGTCGATTGAAAAAAAGAATGGCAAAAGGAGACGCGTTACATCGGTAACAACAAGAAGGGGTTCCGCGTCGGCAATTAATTAACAATTTCTTACCTGATTACAAGTCTTACGTCACGGTGCCTTTCCTTTACTCCCCTCTCCAACTTTCTGCCGCGATCATCTTGTACCTGGCGAACTCGTGATTCGCACAAACGAGTTCCTGTCTGCAAACCTAGCGTGATTTGGAACAGAATACGAAACGCGTCTCGTTATTATGAGATGATCGCCAGCGAAATATTATCTCGATGATAACGTCACTCGAGCATTATATTAAAACTCTACGTGGGTGCAACAGATTATTTTCAAAATAACACCTTTTGAAATATAGTGTGAATACAATTAGAACAAGTGTTTTAACTCAACTTAGTTTAGATTCGGAAAATTATGTGGCTTTTTAAATTTAAAGATTTTATTTACAACATAGAAATAAATATTTTACAGCCGAATAGCACAATTCTTACAAAGGTATGCCACGTGTCATCTTCCGTTACACTTTTTAATTGAGACATATCTTAATATTGAAAACAAAAAAAAATTACATCACTATCTCATATTAATAACATAGTAATACATTTTTACATAGTTATAAGAAAGGCCGTAATATTGATTTTCAACGCTAATTCAACTAAAAATAACTATCCAACTTGTATGTGAAAACATACGAAACGTGTTAAATTTAACAAATGCCTTTAAATACAAAGGTATATCTTTTCGTTCCAGTGTACTACGAATCCTTATAAATTTATGACATAAAAAAATATGCAAAACTATAATGTTACGAAACTAAACAGAATAAGAATCTATGATCTTGGTCCTGGATCTGGTACTTGCGAAACAGGCACAAGCTGAAGCGACAAATACTTTAACAGCAGGAAGTGACAAAAATAATCCAAGTAAATTTTCTTAACTGCAGTTATGACAATTTCTGTAAGGCAACTGCAACATTTACACTTTTATTATACAATATATGCATATGCAATATTTAGAGTTTCAATAACGAACATTTTCGGTTTAATACATTCTTTAATGTATGTTACGCTTACGACATACGCAATTAACACTAGGTTGCAGATTCAACCCCAGGCCACCTTTAACAAAATGTAAATAAAAATATGAAAGAATTAATTTTTCACGGAATTTACAATTTTTTATTTTAAAAGTGTAGGAATTGAAATTTGATTCTTAATCACTCTTATTCAAGCCTAGCGAACTAGGTTAGCTCGAAATTTAATTTAGAAGCCTCGTCCATTTACGTTCGGCATAGACTTTTAATATTACGAAAAATTAAATTTTTCTGGGATAGTTACAACAAAGCAAAGACCAGGGCAAGATGGCTACAACCAGCATCCAACAGTCGCAAACAGGTTCGCCTAGTAAGAAACGCGTGGGGAAAGAATTTAAGAAAATTACTTAATATGATTTCAAAAGTCATGTTGAAGAGCTTTACACCAAAAAAGGGTAATTAAAAAAGTTTAAAACCAAGTCATAAAGCTTCTAGTTTAACCTATCGTATTAAAGCTGCAGCTTTACGTTGGGCCATCTCCTGTTTAACTTATTAGTTTACTTTTTTTTCTTTCTCAAAATGGGAAGTAATCTCCACGATTATTTGAAGCGAAGACGGTAGCAATTAGTTCCGTACACAAGGTATGGGAAAAAAAATAAAGTGTAGAAATCTAATAAGCGTTTCATTTAAGCTAATATGTACCTTAAAAGTAATAAAAACGCCTAATCAGACATATTCACTCTAGAAAAAAACTAGAAGCCAAAGAAGAACAAAACATAAATTAAGGACGCGCAAAATTCGGGCCTGAAATACATAAGCTGACATTTCTAAAAAAATAGCGCAGTTTTAGAATTAATTGTGCTACGCGCGGCCGCTTCACCTCCGCGTCTGAATTATCTCTTAGAAGATGGCCGAGTTAAGCCGTGACCATCGAGACTACAAGGCCTTATAACTTCTTTGTGACGTAAGAGGCAGTGGAATATATAATCGCTACGCAGAATTATTTTGGAGTATGTAACAATACGGTAAATGAAAATATACAGTAAAGAATAATACAAAATTTTCACTGCTTTCAATCTGCTACCATTTGTAATCAAATTAAACGCGATGTTCAGGAATATTACTTTATACCTCCACCGGAGCAACTCGAGGTGAAAAGAACTTTCTGGGCCAGGCCACCATGCATATACTGGCACAGTCCGAATTCCCAGCATAGTACAAACACTTAACTTGGTAAGTACACAAAGTCACTCGCTGGACGTACTTGCGTTTTTATGACAATCGCCATACTGGTTTTGGTCTTGCTTGTTTAGAGTTTATAAAGAATGCCAATATGAAAATGAGATATTATACACTCCTATAAGAAATGTTTTTGAATTGCATTGTTACAATTTCTGAAAGTCAGTTGTCTGAACCAGGTTAGCTAAGGGATAGAGGTTTTAATAAAATAAAAGAGTTAATTATAATTTCCTAATTTCATTTACAATAACAACAAACATAATTCTCTCTACCCAAAATTCTCACAATAAATTGATATAACTTGCTGTTTATAATAAATGAATTCAATCAATATAATATTTACAATTACCTCAAAGAAATTAATGTAATTAAATAATTTAAAAAATCAGTCTTTATAGACAGCGTATCAAAAACTATTCAATTAATGTATAAATTATATGTCCATATTTAACAGTTCCAATATTTACAACAAAATCCGTATTACATGTTCATTCAATCCCACAGTTTAGTCCAGATCCCACCAGTCCGCAATGTTCTAGAGTTCTCCGAACACCCTCATGCACAGTAGCCTTCACTCGTCGGATTTCACGCCCTCTCGTCCGTTCACACAACGAATACCTCATCCGCCGTCGTCCCGCAATTTCCTGTCGTCGTCCGTCCTCTTTACCGATGTCCCTCACCGCAATCAGCCAAAAGGCTTCTACCAAGACTGCCGACCCTTGGACCGCTTCAATATTTATAGGGTCACAGGCCATCGCCCAGAAATTTCTCTAAATACCGCGTTGCGCAGAGGGTCATACATCCCAGAATATTATTGAGCATCCTCTACACCCATCGGCTTCTTCAGCAGGAGGGGGGGGGAGGAGTGGCTGTGACGCAAGCCAGGAGCTGGGCGGCGCCAAGGGGCAGACCACCTGGGGAGAGACGAGTGTCGAGGGGGTCAGCCCTCCCACAGCGCCGGCCTGCGCGTAACAGCAGCTCGTGAGCAAGGCAAGAGGACACGCGTGAACATTATGTAGGTAAACAATTTTATGCCATGAATTTTCCTTTATCTCCCGTAAATAACTTGCGTACATAATTAAGGTTAGTAATAGTGCTACCAGTTATTTGGTATTCAAGGGGCATTTGTAGGCCTCTATTATCAGTGATTGAAATGCAGTGCATAATTCACAATCATATTAAATGCTATTTGTTTGGTGCGTAACTATACAAATTTCAACTAAGAATCGAAACACGCTCGTCCATCTATGCAGTACACTTTTCTGATTATGTTTTGTAGTTTATACTGTTGCCGCTAGAATGCGTGACGAGTGGAGCATGAAGAAGCGATGGCCCACCTGAGCAGTTTGAACGAATACATAGCACAGGCAAGCAAGCATATGTACCAGCGGCGTGTGGTGAACTGTTGCAAGGTAAGCTGTGTGTTTGCTTTGTGCTATACCGAAGGCCCTGCACAGGCCGGGCGTGCCCGCCATCCGCGAGTATTATTCGACCCGAAACAGTCGATCTCGGGCCAGGCCCAAACGGGTACTACATCGGTCATGGAATTTATGAATTATCGCCATTAAATTACAGTGACGTGAAATGTTCTGTGCAGGATGGGTGTGTTGATTTCTGTGCCTTGGATGAACGACCCTTTGAGACTGTTGCTGGAACGGGTTTTATGAGCTAGCCCAGACCCTAGTTAACTTGGGAGCATCTTATGGCAACGTGGATGCTAGTAGCATTCTGCCCCATCCTACCACTGTTTCTCGGCGTACAGCTGACAGAGCCAACATAATACGTGAGGAATACTTGCCACAGATCGTCTAAGAATTAAAGTATGGCGATTTGGCATTCAGTACAGATATGTGGACAAAACATGTTTGACGAAACATGCCTACGTCGGTATAACCGTCCAGTGCATTAAAGACTGGGATCTAATCAGCAGGGTGCTCTTTACCTACAGTTTTCCGCAAGACGAAAAATTGGTGAAAACAACAAAACAAAAGAGATATTCAAACGGCTGGTGTCCGTCGGTATTTCAGCTGGTGACTGTGGAAGTGCTGTTTTATGACCGATGAAGAGAGTAACATCGTTATGGCGTTAGGAGAAAACAAGCGTCATATTTGCACCATACATCTCATAACACAGTGTTGAGAACTAAATTTCAATATACATACTTGGAAGATACCCTTCACGGCTTGAAGAACATTCTCGACCAGACTGCAAAGATATTGTCATATCTGAAAAGATCCAGTCTTGTCAACCAACTTCCCCATACTGTGAAACTAGATGTTGGATCGCGATGACACTCCAAGTTTATAATGCTGCGATCACTGCATTCCAGCTGGAAGCAGTTAATCGTGTGTTAGAAAATAACCGCGAGGAACATCATCTTGATGGGCTATAAGCAAGCATACAGCCTTTCAGTCATACTTTTGTTATTTTTACATAGCGCTCTTAGACTTTCGGCCACACCGCGCTTCGGCCGCCCACTCGGCGGGGAAGAGGGATAACGCCCTCTCAACGCAGGTATTCCAGCTATTCACCTGCAGTAACCAAGCCCAAACCCCGACTTGATACACAAGTTCCACCACGAGCACCCTTCCACAATGCCTGAGATCCTCGTACTCAGATTATCAAGCTGTGGCCTGGCTGGAGCATTATCCGGACCCATTATGTCTTGCCAGGACACTACCGGAGCAGGTGCCTGCTCACAGCTCGGTCTTTCTTTAAGAGGGGGAATCTCTCCAGACCTCCTCCAGCATGCGGAGTTAACCACTGCCAGCACGAGTCCAACCCCCTATTGATCGGAACACCAAAGAGAACCTCTGATCGGGTTGGCCCCACGTCTTGATGGACTGGAGGAAACTCTTCCGGGTGAATTGTTAACGTTCCTGGAGAATTTCTACGTAGCCACAAAATATCTCCAGGCGGAGAGCACTGTCGCCATTCTTAGAATTGTACCATGTACCTCGTCGAATGCTGCAACGTAAATGAGGATGACTCCCCCTGACTTCGGTCACACAAAGAATCGTGCCAAACAGTACAATTTTGACAATGCAAAGTTACAATGCCGCACAAAATTGCTACATTTTGGAGTCCTGCCCATCGTAGACTCCGCAAGCTAAGTGACAGTGACATAGAAGACATGCAAAGATAAGTGCGTAAGCTACTATCCGGTCGTAATCCGATGAAGAAGGATATCGAACAAGCGATGAACAAAGAGATACCAGCTATGAGGAGCGAACTGCAAGACTGGGGATATTCCGATGACGAAGATGGTAATTGTGACGACGAGGCGACAACGATTCTTAAATTACCGGGTAGTAAAACTAAGTGTGTAGTTCTTGAGTGGTGGAAAGAAGATGCAACTACCTGTCACTGCTGGCACAGTTAGCTCGATGTATCTTAGTCATTCCAGCGTCCAGCGCATCCAGTGAACGTGCATTCAGTATCACTGGGCGCATTATACAGGAACGTCGGAATGCACTTAAACCAGACGTAGTAGACTCTACTTCAGTGATCGGGGATGCATTGTTGCAAAGCGACAAACGAGCATAGGATGTCGAGCATCCTGTCAAAGTGGTATGGCTTAATTTGTCCCTTTATTAGAAACACCACATACTGCAATGTGAGACAAGTAACTGTAGTAACGTGATAATATATGTGCACAGTGAACAGTGATGTTCATACGCATGCATGGTTTCAAGCCGATTCAGTGTACTGAATAGTAAATCGTTGGCGATTACATTTTATGCTAGCGGTTTATGGTTACTGTGTCGCATGCTTTTATTACATTGACATTTAATATGATGCTGTGGTATGGGAAAGTATGTCATGTACTGTGTGTTCTACTGGTTGCATTTCAGGAGTGTTAGCTAAATTTTTGTCATTTACAAAGTAGTATAGTTAAATAATGTCCGCTGTATGTACTTTCCGAGACTAATGTAGTTCGAACCTACTTTCACAATGTCCAAATTGGATGCGCTCGTCGACTGTTCACATGAGCGCTAAGACCAACGATACCCTGCTATATCGGGTCGGCGTGCCCTATATTTGCCCGCTACCCGTATCAATTGGGCCCGGCCCGGCCCAGCCCGTAACCCTATCTACTCTCGGCCCGGACTGGCCCGAAGTATTACGCGCATGGCTCGGGATGGGCCGGGCCCAATCGGGAAGGGTTTTGCATGGCTCTGGTTATACCTATTTGTTGACTAGTTTACACATCGACCACTTAAACGCAGTACTGCAGTTGACGTCACAGCGCGTATGCAACGGGTGCCTCGCCGCTCTCTCGTGAGTAGCCGCAATACATTATATTTCTCCAGGCTCCACTCATGGTTACTGGTTCCTGCTGCGTACGCCGTGTGTGTATAGCATTGAGCAAGCACTAGCTTAGCTCGCAACACTTCACCACACGCCCACTAACATGTACGTACTTAACAAATAGGTATATATTGACATTCGGGTACAACCTCTCAGGCGGCTGCCGTATTTGGCCCGCGAACCCGCAGGACTGGCCCGCCGGAATGTGGACAAACTGTTGTCCGATGCGCGCATTCCATCTTTTCATTACCGCCAGCCGCAGCGCGCGTTGTTGAAATTTCAAGTACCTCCCCGCGACCGCCACTTCGCCCTTGAAGCACTCACGGACGAGAGCTTCCTTTTTTCTTCACGTAACCGGTCGACGAAGACTTGAGACAAAAACCGTGCGATTCCGGTCACGGAAGAACTTACTATCTTACTTTTAATCGCGTCTTCGGTTGTTGGTCGGTATGCGGAGTTTTCCGAGAGCTGCGTTACCTTGTCGGCGCCGAAGATTTACCGGGTCCGCACGCTTGGAAATAATGCACGGTAAGGATCGGAAACAATTAAGCACGGCAGGCAGAAACCTCGATGCACGCAATCAAAGCTTACTGCCCAAGGATGTCACGCACGAGGGCGGAAAGGGCATGCGTGCCTTTATTCTGACAAGCCGTACATGCTGAAGCTTTACGAACAAAAAGTATCTTCAAGAAAATGCTTATTGGTACTCCAGCCGTTCGGGAGGATAATGTACACTTTGGAGTTCTGGTGTTGTCGTGATGGGCGGCGCTATACCTTCCCGATGAATTCGGCTCGTCACTGTTGCTGGGCGCTGGTCGCTGCTACGGTTTGCTACCACTGGCGCTGCTGCATAGCATGGTAAGCTAAAACTTTCAGTCAAAGTATCTTATACAGGGTGTTCACGATAAACTGAGCACTTCTGAAAGCCCTGCTGAAGAACTACTTGTACACACTTTGTGTATTCTTCCGTCATATGTAAAATGAACATAGCTGTGGACCTGATCACATTAATCATAATAATTACAAGTGAAACTGCGAAAATTATTATAAAAGCAAATATTATACAAATATACCAATTCTTACATATGCTTTAAAAAATAGAAAACAAAAGAAATAATTTTAGTATTCGCAGGTTTTTACCCAACACATTAAATTTAATGTTAGGACATGGGATTACTTCCCGCCATCGTTACCAACTTTACTGGACGCTGGCAAGTCCGTGTGTCCATTAAAATATATGCAAGTAAGGGCAGTGGCATTTTTCAAAAGTTGATTACAAAAGTGTTCGAACAAGCGTGAACAGCCTGTAAATATGAACATCCTCAGAGATCAGGAACAGCTACGCGGACTTCTGACTGAATCCTTCGAAACAAGAGGTGAGACTCTCGACAACGAAGTAGCAAAAAAAGGAAGCAGTTAAAAAATATGGTAGACTGGCATTCGACTACAGCAAGCCTTATTTGTGGTTATAAAGTGGTGCGCTACTAGATCTGGTAACAAGAAGGTGTGGTTTTAACCAAGAAAAGGGACAACTTCATCCTTTGGAGGACGGGACCTGGATGGCCGGGCAAGGGGATGGTGAACCTCGCCATCTCCCCCCGCCCCGCCCTAAGTTCGAAAGGGAGACCAGAAAGAAGATCGTCTATAAATCTAACAACAAGGAACGATCAAACACTGAATAATAACACAAGGACAGACTGGCTGATAGAGAAATAAAGAACATCTGGCCCATGACCCGCGGTGAGAAAACCAACGCCCTATAGAGATCTAAGCAAGAATCAAGAAGGAAGATCGTCAACCTAACTCAAATAGAATACAGTGGCATAGGGGGAGGAGGGGAGAAGCCCGCATGGGCGCGCTACCGGAAACAGTCTGTCCTGTGCATATAGTGGACGCTGCACAGGATCTACTGATTTAATGATCTACATTGCAGACGGTAGAAAACAACGTCCAATAAGAGAAGTCTTCTACTAGTGACAGGTATCATTCTCTGTTGAGTTGAAACTATGTTCCGCAGTCCTGTAAACGGATGCTGCCAATAGTATTAATCGCAAACACATTTTTAATGGTCGCAATATACGATAGAGCATTATACTGATGCAAGTACAGTCCCGAACAAAAATCGTGTCCATTAAAACGTGTGAAATTGCATATAGGCTGCTGTTCGCCGGTAACTGAACACCTTTGAAAAAATATCACTGCTCCTAACTGCATACATTTTAACGGACACACTGACGGACATGCGTCCAGTAAAGTTGGTGACCGGTAGGAAAGAGTTCCATGTCTTAACGTATAATTAAGTGTTAAGTAAAGATTTGTGATTACCGAAATTATTTGTTTTGCTTATGATTATTTTCATTTATATAATAATTAGGCAATTTGTAAAATGNGTTGGTGACCAGTAGGAAAGAGTTCCATGTCTTAACGTATAATTAAGTGTTAAGTAAAGATTTGTGATTACCGAAATGATTTGTTTTGCTTATGATTATTTTCATTTATATAATAATTAGGCAATTTGTAAAATGTTTACGTTTCTTACCATTTTACAGTTTCACTTGACCGACGTATTGTTTCAAGATGCGCCACAGAGGCGTATCCGAGTTCGTATGGGATGCAGGTATTGATACAAATAAAATAATGTAATTTAATTTTTAACTTATTTATAATAATATAATATTCACACAGCTATTATTTACAAAATTTAACTAGCTATCACTCGTATTGATGTTGTTATTCTGTCAGTGCAATATTTAACGTCAATCTCAATTTTAACTAAATTCCTTATTAAAGCCTATATGGTGTTTACAACACTTAATTCAAATTCATTATTTACATATTCGATCTGTCCATTGCCGCAATTCCATACGTCTGTCACTCACGCATCCTGTTCAATAGTCTCACCTGCCAGTCTCACTCTTCACTGCACCGATGCTCGCAGTCCGCATTCTTCACACCCGCTGGTCACTCTCGTCGTCACTCGTCGCTCTGCTGGCTCGTCGCTCCGCTGTCTTCGCACACCTGTCGCTTAAATGCGCACAATCCTCCAAACTCTAGGACAGTCGGCTCGGAGGCCCATCGCGGCTTAAGTATTCTCGCCAACCCGATCTAGGAGGTTCCCCACACCCCGAGTCTCACTGAGACACACTAGAGCAATGACCAGAACATTCTTTGAAAGATAACCCAGAAATTCAACCAGCTGAACGTCAGGAGAGAGTGAGTCCCGGCAGGCTTATCTGGCGCAAGCAACGGTTCGCCTTTGTAAATCGCCGCCCGCTTCTCGGATTACCGCCCGCCTGACATTCGCACATTCCTTCGATCGCAGAATCTGGACGGAGCAAGGGAAGCGATGCAAACCAGTAACACGTAACACTATGAATAAAATGATCAGGCCCATGGCAATGTTAATTTTACATAAGGTGGATGAATACACAGGGAGCATAAAAGTACATCTTAAGCAGGGCTTTCAAATGTGCTCAGTTTACTATAAAAAGCCTATATTTGTATGTAAAAGAAAGGATTGAGGAGGAATTAGATAGGCACACACTGTTACAGAAATCGACTTTTCCACATTACAAATTAAAACACAACTTATCACCTCTATTTTAATTAATAACTTTTTTTTTTTTTGTTGTGGATACTCTGCCATCACTTCCACTAAAGACAAATACACCTCTTTCAAGTTGAAAGATACACTTTTCAGTATGCAGGCGCAACGAATAATGTATTTAACGGCAAACAGGTGGGCCTACTTCCATGCCTCACTACTTAACAAATACAGGATTTTACTATTGTTCGGGCGCAGACAAAAGAAAGCTGATGTACGGAGATAAATTAGGGTACTTTAAAGTGGAAACAAAGCAATACATCTAATCACGCACGGCGAAATTATCCATAAACAAAACATTTTACTTTTTTTAAAATAAGTAATTTAAGCAAATTTTTAGAAAAGTAACTCGATAAACTTATTCTTATATCAGTTTTGTGACTTGTTAAGGTGCCCGTGGGCTAAAATATATTGTCACGTAAATAAGCAGAAACTACATACAGACCATTCACGGTAAAGTGAGCTCTTTTGAAAGCCATTTCATTTGGAAAAATAGTCAATAAATGTATTTTATTGTAGCCTTAGACGTTAACTTCAGAGTGTTGTGGAATATAAACACCGTGCTTATTACTTACATGGCGATATTTATTTAAAAAAGGTGGTCCAAGGATTAAATATGGCTGAAAGGAAAAAGTAACTACGGCCTCCAAAGTGCGTGCTTTACCGTGAACCACTTATACCAACTATTTTCTGTTGGAAAGCATACAATTCATAGCCACAACGAATACCTGCCCGAAAAAGGAAATCAAAATCATATTGTTACGCACGGACTCCCGCACTGGGCGCGGGCGCCGTTTTACCTGTTATACGCTGTCCCAGCGCTAGAGTAAGGGGGTGGGGGGAGCCCACCTTGACCCTCCCCTCTTCTTCAGGCAGACACCCACTCATCGCTACGTCACCCCCTCCTCCGGCGACCGGGAGAATGATTGACAGCCGACCTGGCGCCATAGTCCCCCTCCTCCTCCCTGCAGGAGGAGTCGACGACTTGGGAAGAAGGGCAAGAATTTTCTGGCAATCATGTCCCTCGGCGAAACGCGGCATTTTGATAAGTTTCTGAGCTATGGCTGACGACACTGTAAATACCGCCACAGCCTAAGGATCGGCAGTCTTTGTGGTGGCCATTTGACTAGAGTGCAGCAATCGGCGAAGTCTGGTGCAGTATGGGTCATTAGCGGAGAGGACGGGTGACGGCGGAGGGTGCGAGACGACGGCAGAGGAGTGTTTGTGCGGTGTGGACAGACGAGAGGGCGTGGTACCCAACGAGCAGAGTGCTACTAGGCGTGGGGGCGACCGGAGCACTCTAAAACATTCTGGACTGAATTAAGGTTGGACTGTACGAATGTGTGGGATGAACTTTATTGTAAATATTGGATGTCAAACATGGACATATGATTAGTAAAATAATTCAATATATTTTGATACACTGTTTATTGGGACTAATTTTAGTTATTGGATTACACTTATTTCTTTGAGGTGAATGTGAATTGTATTGATTAAATATATTGTTTATAGCACGCGATAGGCATTTATTGTGACATATTAAGTCGGAAGTATTTTCTTTGTAATGGTTGTAAATAAATTAGAAAAATTTAATTAACTCTTGTATTAGTTAAGACCTCCATCCCTTAGTGAACCTGGCTCATCTCACTGAATTTTAGGAGTTGTAACAATATGCATTTCTAACATCCACAGTAAATCGCAATTAATTTGAAGCCGAAAGTCACCAAACCACAAGAGAAGTATCAAACCTCCTGATAAAAATAAATAACAGAACGAAGTTGTATCGGACTTGAAATTGTGAGTGCACAGTTGTACATAATGGTGCTAAGGGATTATGTTGATACTGTCCCATGATTATGTATTATATGAGTGCCGAAAACCGTCAATAAATTACAATATTACCCAGTCTGGGACCTCTGATTTTGCTTTTTAAGTAGGTAAAACTTGTCACACGTATAATACGCCATTACATTTTTTTACCCTTATTTTGCCACCATGTTGCAAAAATGGCCATAAAGTTTACACATACGCCTCAGTAATAGTTGCATAATTCACGCGTCCAATATTTCTGCACCAGGATCCCGCAAAAATAATGGGAGTATTAAGGCAGTAAATGCAATAATTCACAAAATGGCTAAAGAGAACGGGACTTCTAAGACTATAGTGGTTTAATTAGGAACCAGTTACTGCCGACTAGGTCTTGAGTAATACCATGACGGGGGTCAGGAATTACCACCCGATCAGCCTCCCAGCCGAACGAGGGTGATGTGGCATCGAACATAGCTAAGCAACGTCACTTTTAAACAGAAATGTGGAAGGGGGCGGTCTCTGCGCCACACGAACCGCTGGCGACCCATAGGCGTCGAGGAGGAAGAGTGAAGGAGTTTGAGAGAGTGAAGTGAAGAGGATCGGGCGGCTCTTAACAACGGGGTCATGAGAGCCGCTTAAGATGATGCGAGGTGAGTACGGAGCAGCGTCGGAATGCGGATGGGTGAATACGGAAGATCCCCGAGAAAACCCACCGCCCAGCAGTATCGTCCGATAAGATTCCCACTTAACGAAAATCCGAGACACCCCATTCGCCTTGGTGGGAGGCGAGCGCTAATCGCGACNGATGCTGTAACGCAGTCGGCTCGTCAGTCGGTGGCGCCCGCTTTCCTTCGCCTCAAACAAGTCAATTACCACCGCGCTGCGGGCTGATGAGCCATTGTTCGTGGCCAACCCGGCAAACCCTCCGCCCGCGCCCTTAGCGTCCCGCCACGGCTCCAGCGGCAAATTGACCTCTTCAGGGGGGCCAGCTCTTAAAAGTCATTTCCTCTCCTGTGGGAAGGCCTCCCCCCTCCCCTTCTAATAATCATAACCGCCGGAAACACGGCGCACCTTGTTATAAACCGTGGTGGCACGTAAACAAATTCACGAGCAGCTTCACCACGCACTGTCCTTCCAGCAACTCCCACACACTACAGCCGACCCGCAATTTATTAAGCATCATATGAATCCACTTGTGCAAAAAAAAAAAGAAGAATAAATAAAGCCTACCCATAACCACAAACATTTACTCTGCGTATTTCTTAAAATTGAGACACGGTTTTTTAAAATTAGTGGCAAATGAAATTTGTTTTGTTTTGTTTTATAGAAAATGCATAATAATTAATTTGTATTTGTAGCATGTTTACAGTTCCACCTGATAGACCCTAGGACAGTAGTTTATGTGTGCATGTAAATTTTTGCATAAGGACCATTGATTGACACTAAGCAAAGAGTTGAAAATGAGCAGGAGTTTCAATAGTGGAAAATAAACAGCAGCGTTTTCTAAAAAATAATTCTGGTTTAGTTTGGCATGCCCACTCACAGTTAGCCGAGAGGTAAAAAAATCATAAAATCGGCAGATTTAATAAACACCAATTAGTTCAAAAAAACTTTTAAAAAGTCATTACGAAATAAAACATAACATAAGAAAGATTGTGGTCTAACAGTGGCAATTTACTGCTGTAAAATTCATATACGGGAAAGCTATAGGCCTACTACTGACGCGTTCGCTGTGAAAATTAAAATGCAATACAACAGAGGCAGACACACTGTGCGAAAGTTTACAAGATCAGGCCTACTAAAATTTGAGATACAGGCTTAATGACATGACAAAACAAAGTAGTAGTCTGTCGTCCAAATTAAAAACCTTTGCAGTACAGTGGGAATTTAAAGATGGTAGCTACTCCTCAATAAGCTATTATAACCATTAATGAAAAACTACGTAACAATTATAAGTAAAACACATTTTTCGTGGATTAAAACAACCCTCATTAGTCATTAAAGACTATCCATGTAGCTAGGAAAAGAGTCCGGATCACCCATTAAGAATACGCCTGCTTTGCTAGCGGCGGAAATTTTTTTGCTATTTGCAGCGACTGTAATTACCAAATGCAAAATGCTACAGTCGAAGCAATCAGGCATTAAACTTGGTTATAGCAGCATAAACCTAACACACATGGCCGNAAATGCAAAATGCTACAGTCGAAGCAATCAGGCATTAAACTTGGTTATAGCAGCATAAACCTAACACACATGGCCGTCTAACGCGTCCTCCAATTGATAGCACTTTACATTGAAATGCAAACCATATTTACAGATTCGTTTTACTTATTAACATAAAGACATTAATTATACTTATGTTATGTTTTAGACAAATTATACGATTAATGTTCCTTCAAATTTTTTTCTCATTTCGGAGATTTGATTTATTTATTTTAATTCAGATTTTGTTCCGACAAAATTTTTATAATCAGCCACGCAGTAAGAAAATCCAAACTAGAAAATTCCTTCTCAAAAAAACCTAAAAAAAAAAAAAATCAGAATTTTAAGAAAACTTAAAGGATGGTGGCAGAAACTGGCAAACAGTAAAGTAATTAAAAATAAAGTATAATTTATTCGTCTTCAGATGTAAAAGATGCCCGTTTTGTGGCAAAAAAAAAACAGGAATATTACGACAGGTAACTAACAAGACGGAAAATTAACTTAACAGTTCAACGTTATGAGCAATAAAATAATCTACTTTGATAAACAGGTAGAAAGAAAAGGCGAATGTAAATAGTATTTACGTAGAACCCTACATGTTTCCATTACAATAATATTGTTTTCCGTTCTTATTTACCTCAGTGATTTGACACTTCACGTCGACTGGAACATATACATCTAAATTTAAATTTAAGTCGTTTGCCAGCTCGTTGAGTAACAAAAGTTCTGATTTGTTTAAGGAGAGTTATTTTCGGATTATCCTCGTTTACACGATTCAATATCTGAACGATTTCGCAGACTTTAAAAATGCGTGAAATAAATTAGACTTTATGCGGGAAGTCATGGACAAGGAAGGGACGGAAATAATCAGGAAACTCAGAGGACGACACTGTCTACCAAGATAACCGCACAATATGTTCTTATCGAAAACTGCCAAAAATGCCGTCGCTGGAAATCGAACTAAATGCCTGTGAAACTGTAGGCTAGTGATACCAACTGAATATAAAGAAGGAATCAGTATAGTATGTTTATACTACTGACACATTTTCAAAGCCTGAGAAGCTTTCTTATTCAAATACGGCTGCCTAAGTTATCTAATTTTTCCTCATCCCGGTCCTTTTCTTTTCGTGCATTAAAATCATCACGCACAAGCGCCCGTATTGCCCTTACGCAGATACATCATTTGAAGTTAAAAGTGTTTCCAAGCCGAAGACTGTAATTTTCAACAATCGTTTCAAAAAACCCTGGGCTAATCTACCAAATAGTACTAGCTTTTGGGCAAAACGTTGAATGTAACATACAGCGTAAGACTTTTTAAACGCCCTGAATAGTGACCGGTTACGTGAGGATGTGGAAGGATCGCAGTTCTGATATAAACAAGGATGCTTCCGGGAATACGGGGTAATTAGAGGTCAGAATGTAACTAGTC
>NQII01000614.1:235358-247648 GCA_002778355.1 Clitarchus hookeri | reverse complement strand
GCACGGGAAACAATCAAATGAAGAGTCCAGCACACAGTTTACTATCGAACAAGCCCGAATGACGGGATTTGTTAATAACGACGAAGACAGGATACCTTTATAATTTCCTACAGAAATTAACTGGGACCCCGATAAATACATTAAGATTTATAATAATTAGACATAATTCCTCAAGTCAAGCCTTCTCTAATACACCCCGGAAATAGTACACATCTAAACGCAAAGGTGTGGGATATACTACTTCAAAATTTCAGTAATATATTCACAAAAAAAAAAAACTAATTTCACGTTATATTTTCACATACTTGGAACACTGGATTCCTATATCTCACGGTTTTTAGGCGCTCTTGGTGGATATCGAGTACCAAATTTTGTTTGTATCAGGGATGTGTAAATTTATTATTATTATTACCATTACTATAATATTATGTGTAATATTTACGTACAGCAACGATCATCTGAGGCTAGTGCTGGAAACAAGGAAATTTTTGGCAAGAAGAAAAAACGACTATTGAAATAACTAATATTCAAAAGAGAAATGTCACATTTTTTTTCCAAACATCCGCTAGAAATAAACAAAATTAATGGCTGAAAGTCGGTATCAATGTCTTCCTATATTTATTGTGCATTTAAAGAGTTTACAGTGTATTCAGTTTTAAACGATAAAATTAGTACATCTGATATGACGCCGGTTCTATTTCTGGTCCGGAAATAGCGATGTGGGTTTTCACGGTTTTTACGAAATCCTTATAAAACGGGCCATCGCAGACTCCTTACCCAATTCTGCTTGTCTAAACAACTTGTTCGGTTTTTAATGGCCACGCTGTCAACGAGACGAGAAGCGCTATCCCCTTGCCTGCAATTTTAGTATACGTAAGTTACAAAAAATGTGTTGTAGTAACTACACCTCAGTAGGCCTTCCACAAATATGTATCCTTCGCGTTAAAAGTATACTCTCTTGATCGTGTGCAAAAGGCTACTGAGGAACAGTATAACGGAAGCAGCACCAGCGTTCGCTCGTGACGGGGGAGAAATAATCCTTGAGAAGAAACGCACTCTCAGTGAAGCTGGTTGAAGCTGAACCGACGAACTCTCAAATGCGAATCAGGTGAGCTACCGCATGGCAAGAACACGCACTCTGGTTTCATTGGCGTGTCAGGCTTTAGGAGAAAAAAAAGCCAGGAACGCGGACTTCATTTGAGCTGCTTTAAGGGGACTCACGGGTCACATTGTAAGCATGGTGTACTCTAATATTCAAAGAACTATGGGATATTTAAATGCAATTTTTTTTTTCAGGGCACAAACGAAAGTCGTCATTTCGTTGCTATTTTCCATTGCCGTCGCAGTGCTACCTTATGGCAATATGTGACTGAGGCGTTTAATATTGTTTACTAGGGATTTCCCTGAACACTATTCAAGATTCAAAATTGTTTTTGTATATTTTAAAGCTATTGTATGGTTTCGCCACACGATATCGATAGTAAATCAAATTATCTAAAAAAATAACAGATAAAATTTGAAGCGAAAACATAATTATTTTAATTCAAAAATATGATTTGTTAAAATCTCAAGAAGTTATTTTAATACAAAGTTTGGTTTCAGGTACATATTTTCTTGAAGTAATTTAAATGACGCGTTGAAAATTATTTGAAAATGCAACACTTGGTTCACCTGAGATAAGGGTTCAACTTCCGGCCTGGCTAATATAACTTTAAATTTAATCTCAAAAGTTGGAATTGAAATGTGAGTGAACAGTGTGACAATTTCCCAACGAATATTCTTCATGCCATTCTGATAGCATAATAAATTATTTTGAGCTGTATTCTAATGTATTAATTTTGCTCATTTTGAGATTCGCACAAAAAAAATAACTTACATAAAGTTTAAAAATTCCTTACTCACTTTATTAATTTTTAAAAACTCATCTTCCTCTATTTATGAATTTTTAGTAGACTATTATTTTATATCACTGCGGAGAATCATGTAATATGGGAATAAAAAAAGTTAGAAAATAATTTTAGCCTCTTAAAGGCCCCTAACGGCAGAGCTAAAGGCTTGACCATAGGCCTACACATTGTCCATCGGCGGCCAATGGTACGGTTTACAATGGCCAAATACCCTGAGCATGTTGCAGCATTTTTTCATTCGTTTTTATTTTATACTAACAGCGTAAAAAAAAGTTCTTCAAAACTACAGCAAATAAGTAAAGTGTTTCTCGTTTTCGTCTTTTGAAATCACATTTTATCCTTATCGCCTTTTTCACTGGCCATGACACCCCCGCTGTTTGGGCACATGCCTCCAGCCGATAACACAAGTGCTGGGTTCGCGATGGAAGGAAAAACCTTCCTGGTGGGCGACATTGAGGGGGGGGGGGCGAACAATGGCGTGCGAGTAACGAGTACCGCAAACAATCATTTGCAAACAATGCGTTGTTTCTTTTGTAGCTTGTTCGGGATAGAGAACACGAGAGGAGCGGGTAGAAGGCGGGGGGATGTAAAAACTCGGCCGGTCATTCTTATTATGGGAATAGAATGAGAAGGAACGACGAAAACAAAAAGGTAAGCCGGGCGTACTGCAGTATAGTTATCCCGAATTTCGGTCCGAGAACTAGAACATTGCGGACTGGTGGGATCTGGGCTGAACTGATGTGGGACTGTATGAACATGTGATACGGATTTTACTGTACATATTGCAACTGTCAAATATGGACATATGATTAATAAAGTAATTCAATAGGTTTTCATAGGCTATTTTTTGGGAATGATTTTAGTTATTTATTACAATAATATGTTTGAGGTATTCTTAAATTGTACTGATTGAATTTATTAATTGTAATAGCAATATATACCAATTTTTTGTGAAATATTGAGACGAGAGTATTTTCTTTGTAATTAGGTATTGTAAATAAATTAGGAAATTATAATTAATTCCTTTCTTCTTTCTTGTAATACTCTTTTCCAGCGAATAATCCAAAGCCAGTGTCGGGCCTGTCGCCCCATGGCTGCGAGTGTAAATAATTTCGAGGGTGCTGGACAGTATTTCCGGACAAATGAAGCTGCTTCAAGTATTTCGTTGCAATCTTTCAAAATATCTACAAACGTCAGATAAGTATATGCCAGTATAGTCCAATTTAATGAATTTTTTATAACTGGATGACTAAAAACGCGCATTGTAGTGGCGAACAGAAGTATTAATACAAACTGTAATCTTGGAATCAACAGAACGAGATCTCAAACAGTACGGTAAATAACGTGCTACAACTGAAAGAACCATAATCACTATCATAACCATTACCTTTACTACAGCTAAAAACCAAAATTCATTGCTACAACTGATATAATAAAGCCGGATGGTTCAATTTCTTGTACAGTCTAAATTTCACTTCCAAAAGAAAGTGATTAGGGGAACTTTTCTTACTTTGGCTAATTTTAACGTAAATAACTTTTCCTCGTATTTCTATTAATTTAAACATGTCACCATAAGTAATCCTTCACTGCTTCATATATTGTGGTTTATTTCATCTTTTCAGTTCACGCGGAAAGTAGTATGTAAAAGGAACAATTAATACGAGTCAAATGCATGTTTATTTTCTTGAATGAAATATACTTTTACAACAGTGATTTATACTTGTATTGTATTATTGAAGTTTGTGACTTGACTATGTATAAGGAAGTTTAAAGTTTACCATCTTGTAACTACGCCCCAGCAGTGGTTATGCATACGGTTAGTGTGACTGCAGCAAACACCACTATAGAGGTGTTATTATCTTACTGTTATTGGCATAGCTACTCTTATGTAAACATGCAGCATGGCCTTTAAGCACGACCGTATCCGTGGTGTAGTGGATAGTGTCATTGCCCTCCACGCTGGGGTACAGGTTCTGTTCCCGGCAACGACCAAAGCAAATACGATGTCATTCAGTTACGTGAAACTATTTTTTTCGCTCGTAAAATCGACAGCTCCGTTTTAAAACCAACCGCACATAAATCGATCATCGTTGTTGGGAACAAGTGATTTCGCCAGTGATGACGGCAATTCTGAAGCCACGAGCAGAAGACGAAAATCTGCCTGTCGCATGTATTGGGCTCCCACCCGCCTTCGGGCTGTCAACTTCGCGGTAAGCATGCAAGCTCTCTTAACCACGCGTAAAATATAAACACGAAAAGGCACTCATTCATGTTGACATGGAAATCTGACGTTATGGTAACAGTATCCTAAAATAAGGATCTATCAACCGTGGAGCATACAAGCAAACAGAAAAGTAAACAAAGACCTCCAAGATCGGAACAGAGAAATATTTCAAAACATTAAATTTAGTATCCTCGCGACCAGTAGCAATATACAATTAACCGATTAACATATGATATCGAGTGTACTCGTTTATTCGCGGCATGTTGTAGAACAGGTAAAATACTTATCAGTGCTTCGTGAGGTCAGAAACTAGCAACAATACGAACATAGCTTATCAGGGAGTAATGCTACTGGCCGATGTAGACTCGCCGAAAATTTATATCTGGATGCTACTTGTGCAATAGAGCAAGGGGAACTCTTCTGATAGCCTTGTGTAAGATGATACTATGGGCTGTTCACGGTAAACTTAGGATGCAAGTCCTCCTTAAGAAATAAGTGTACGCACATTGTGTATTCTTCCGCCAGATGAAAAATAAACGTTTCCGTGAGCCTGATCACTTTGTTGATGCGTCGGTCAAGCGAAGCTGTGATAGTATTAGAAAAGTAAATATATTACAAATGCACTAATCCTTACACTTAATATAATTTAGAAAGAAGTAAAAGAAATAATGTAATTGCAGTATTCACAAATGTTTGCGTAACTATTTCAATTCAAGGTTACGACACGGAACTACTTTCCCTTCATCGTTGCCAACTTCACTGGGCGCATGTCAGTCAGTGCAGTGCGTCCGTTAAAATATACGCAGGTAGGAACAGCGACATTTTTTTAAAGGTCGATTTCAAACCTGCTCAATTAACTTTGAACCTAGTGTTGTTGAGTACTTTTCAGACCAGAAATTAATCCACTTGCAACAGTTGCAATGAGGAATTATTGCGCAAGATAAGAGGTTAAGCCGCACAATATTCCGTGTGTGAATACTGTGTCAATGCATCCTAATTCTCAACGAAGTAAAATACAGACGGATTCGATTCCCCTTGCAAAATATCCTTGAAATCACATTGCAAAATATCGCAATAATCAACCAACGCGAGAGAAGTTGCGAACTTGCAAACACAATTCAAGGTTAATTGCAAAAAAAAAACCTTCGCACACGTCCTTCCATCCTCCATTATTCAATCACTGATCAACAATGAATCATGTGCCTCTTAATAATTCCGTCTGTCGAAAGCTTTCACTTCAGTTGAAGGATAGGGACCAGTGTACGGTCTTCTAAACTTATTTTGGTGTTCTTGGATGTTTTTGTGTATAAGAAGACTGTGAGATTTGTTTCATATACGTCGGTATATGTTTGCGAAATTTCTGAGGAGTTCCGCTAATAACTTATAACCGAGCGCCCACTGAAGTATAATACTTACTGCAAGCCACACATAAATTAATGCCAATGAAACACTTGGCTACAAATCGACACGAGATTCACTGATGACAAATGTCAAAGTGTTTCATTAATAACGTTCTTGTATTTATAACGAATATTATAAAACGTACGAACTGCAAGGAAATTTATGGAAATAATATATTTTTTGGGTTATGTATGTTTGCACATTTTTGAAAGAAAGAATTTAACGGCCGTAAGACGGGTTATCAATTGTTTGGCTAAATGTAAGAACAGATAGCAATGACTCGACGAGTTGCTCTAACATCCGCCTAGAAATGTCATTGGGGTAGCTTAATAAAGGTTGATAGCTGTGGCGTACAGCTTTCAACACAACCAGCAAACTCAGCGAAATTCACAAATAAAAGCAGAAGAAACACGGACTTTAATTTCGGCGGAAGATGTAGTTTCGCAGTCATAAATGCCCATTCTATGACTAGGCTATCAAACTGTTTGGACTGGGATGTTTCTTACGGCACAAGGTTACGTATAAGGAAGGTTCGAGACGGCGGGACTTTGATTATAGTGGGCCAAAACTAATTTGATTAACGACTAGATGGCCAAGTTATTATCAGTGCGAAGGGTGGATTTCGTACCACTGCGACTTCAGCTTCTTCGCAGGGCGAGTGTGGTATTTCCAGCGATTAAGGCCGACCAGGGCTTGATCCCAGATTTGGGGGGTTTCAACTCATGTCGTGTCCATGCGGCGTTACCAATGATTAGCCGACAAAATGCGTTGTAAACATGCTGGAAAAGAAAGTGCATCTATCACCAGGTCGTACTGTGCGATAGTTTGCACACATGTGCGATTTAGTGTTTACTTTGTACTGCCGGCACCAGCAAGGATAGGGCAGGTGAAGGATGAACAAGTTTTGTACACAAAATAGGACTCCGTGCCGTAGTTTTATCAACATGCCAGCCAACGACATGAGATACCATGTACTCGAATACCAGGGACGCCATATCACATCCACAGAAAAAAAAACATTGTATCTTCAAACCATTACATAAGTTTTACAAGTCGGCTTTTTGAAGTTGTAGAATGTAAATACAGCATGGACACTATTTCAGTGAATAAAAATATTTCTTGCGGTAAAAAATTACTCTTAACTTGTTTTCTCACAAACTTTTCGAGTTCTATGGGTGAGATTGTCAGAGTGAACGCCTTAAGTAAAAACGCTATAAAATCGAAAAAAAAAAAAATCGAGCTAACGTATTTTTGATAACACTCTAGCTAGTTCGTCCTTTCTAGATTGGATTATCATGTTTGTGACTCGGCTGCAGACAAATCACAAACTTTCTGGTTTAGAGTACCAGAACCTTCGTTAGATCAGTGAAATGGGATAGTAGCGTCATACATGCATAGCAGCGAATACTGAAAGAAACGTGTTAACACATGTATGTTGGATCGTAGGAAAGTCACCTTATCCCGCGATGAACAATGGTTCATTCAATCAATCGAATATAGCTATTAGGGATAAGTTGATTCCCTAAGTTAGTTGAGAGGAAAAAAACGTTGGTGTTGATAAGCACCGATTAAATTAACTTATCGCAAGATAAGAGGTTACATACCGAATTATAGCGGTGGAAAGTTGCGGGTATTTTTGAGTAAACACGCTAGGAAAAAGTTTTCAGGCACCAGTTGCATAAGCCGCTTTTAATAAGTGGATGAAAAAAAAGAAAACATTAAGACAGTGTATCAACGACTTGGGTACGATTGTTAGTTAAGACATTAGTTTTATATGGTTTCCTAAGATTGGTTACGTTAGCCATGCCCGCAGAATACTCTCTTGTAAACCCCATATTCTTGCTAACAATTAAAAGGCATGAAAACAGGCCGTTAAAAAAATTGAACATTTGCTGTTCAAAAGGGTAGAAAGTGCAGTTTTCAAAAAGTCCTTGCGTGAAGAAGTGCGAAAAGTCATTCACGTAATTTTTTTTTTGCAAATAATTGATAGCTTGTTCAGATTTAAGGTTTTTGTACACATGGACAATCTTTTTATCCGATAAAAATTTCAATACTGCTAAATAAAATCACAGACCGGCCTTAATTACCAAATTACCCCGTTGATTTTTTTCTGTGATAAAAGGAACCAATGCTCTCTTTCTCTCTCTCTCTCTCTCTCTATTTAACCCCCCCTCCTTTTACACTCTCTCCATCCTTTTCCCAAAGCAAAAATAATGTTATCTTCGCAATTGATCAAAATGCGAAGAGTTCAAACGATTGTTTTATAATTTCGGAGATTGTGACTGTCTCAGTTGCTAACGTTAACTCAAAAATAGACCCAACGCCTCAAATAAATTTTTTGCAATTTTTTGGGGATAAATTTAGTTCTTTAGGATTATCTGATAAATAAATGCACGCCAAACGAGTTTATTATATACGTAGGACTTCAAAGAACTCATAGTACAACTTGCAATAATAACAAGATACAATTGAAGAAGTATGATGAAATAATATGCAGTTATTTCGTATGATCTAACATTGTAATTTTCGGCAAATCGAAAGAAAATATCCGAAAGGAAAACATGTGAAAAAAAAATAACGATTTCACAGAAATGAATATAATAGTATTCTTTACATTGCCTGATGCTAGACTTTACAAAATGTCATCCAGTTGGCAGTAACGAAAACTGACATGATTTATTTTTCCCCCGCAATCACGCTCAACAAATGTCTGGCCACCCTAAGAAACTGACATTTCCAAATGAAACTCCAGTATAACTCAATACATGCGTCACACTGTTACCTGCAGAAGAGCTACATATGACGGGATTCCAACGTTGCAGTTAGTTTCGAACCACCTGGCTACAGAATGAGTTATATATCCAGTAATCACGGCCGCTTGTACGCTCAAACTCCTCTCCACGTGGGGCCGCAATGGCTGAGTAGTTAGGCTGCTAAACTCCCACCAAGGCGAAACGGGTTCAATCCCCGGCCGGGTCCCTCCCGTATTTTCACAAGTGGGAATAGTGCCAGACGATGCCGCTGGTCGGCGGGTTTTCTCAGGGATCTCCCATTTCCCCCGCCCTTGCATTCTGGCGCTGGTCAATTCTCACCTAATTTCACCCTCATCGTCTCTCAAGGCATCGTTGTCAAGAGCCGCCCAAATTTCTAAACTCAACTCCTGTCCAGGTAAAAATCTTAATTCTGAATATATATATATATATATATATAGATTGTAGAAAAAGTGTAATTTCATTCAATCCCTGGAGTGCAATTCAGGGAGTAAAGTACAAATATAGCCACACTCGAGATCTATCTGCGTTCCTGACCAGGTACAACCCAACAGTTCCTAGCCGTAGAGGTCATTCTTCACCTAGTGGGGTAAAACGAGTGGGCTATCCACGCCTCTATGTACTTTCAGGAACGCAGCCACCGACAAAGCACGCCACAGANGGGGGGGGGGGGAAGCGTTTGGCGCCGCAGATGCGTATCGCCGGAACACGCCGGTCCGAAATGAGTTGTCAGATTTAAATGACGACCCCTCCGTCCACATTAATTAACAGCAGCCGGGGCGAAATAAAACCCTCTGGCGGGGGAGGAGGAAGCGGTGGAGGTGCGGCGCAGTTAATTACGCCCGTGATCTGGAGATATTTCCCACTACAATTCCACACATTGTTAATTAAAGCGATACGTCAAAACGGTTTCTCATTAAGCTGGCCCTTCACCCACACTCCGCTATGTTTACACGCATACCAGGGGAGGACGTAAAAAAAACAATAAACGATACTGGCGATCGCTTATCAAAAATAATAATAGCAAAGTTGGTAAATATTCGCCAGTGCACACTTGAAAACTTGATAGTGCGTGTATCGCTACAACCTGAATTCACAATTAAATGATTGCGAATGAAGCTTCTGAATGCAACAAGTTGTTCAAAACAGTTCCACCCAACCACGAATGAAACCAACGCAATACTACATGTCTTAAAACTTAAATGGGGCGAAATATTACATTCAGAATTCAGATAAATAGTTCAGAACGTTTATTTTCAAAAGGGGATATCCTGCAGACTATAGAATACCTGACTTGTCCCCCTTTACATATCTTATTAGCGATTACGAGTTCCTCCGGCCATTCGCTGCAGATTCCACACGCACTTATCGCTTCTCACCTGCTGAAATACGAGCTGTGTTCTAGGTATCCTGTTGCGGCCATTGTTTTGAAGCTGCGTGTTTCCCATTTACTTGACTTTTAAGACTTTTTGCCACCTAGACAAATAATCTCATTCTCTTCCATAAAACAGCCCATTGTCTCCTGCTAAACTGAAAGAAAATATTTTTGTAGGAAGAAACCATAATTATATAGCAGTTGCCCTCCAATACTGTTACAATAGGAACAACCGTCTGTCTGGTTGCGGCTACCCTACGAATATTAACGCCAACATAATATATTGTAAAATGGATACTGGATACATTATACTGAAAACAAGATACTTTAGATAATCAAAAATCAAATATAAAATAACTTCGTAGCTTAGTAAAATCATTCTCTTTTATTACTCGCGTAGCTTTAAATTTCAATTATAGGTGACCTCTTGGGAACACTGCACACCTACCGGAGGAAATTCCCCCTATGCCAAACTCTCCCATAAGAAAACTCGTTTAGTTCCTAACCTGAGTAGAAGTAACTTTAGTATGGGTGATCGATAGCAGCCTTGTAGTCGCTACGACGTCTCAGAATCGCGACCACGCTTCTCCGCGTCTCCTCCGTTCTTCCTTCAGCGCCAGAACGGCGTCTTCGCCACGTTAATTAATATACTGCACGCTCATGCCCCGATAGAAAGGAAGGACGGGCGAAGAGAGAGTGAGAGAGATACAGCCAGACACCTTATTAATTACCGGCTTTATTAGCCGCGAAACAAGTACATTAGTTATCGTGAGGAGCGCGCGAGGGCCTCGACCGACCCCCGGCGGTACTCGTCTGTTTGGACAACCCGCCCCAGGACCTGCGCGCCCCGCGCGGTTAATTACTTCAACTGGAGCTAGGGACCACGGTGGTGTAGTGGTCAGACTATTCGCCTCCCACCAAAGGCGTACCGGGTTCGATTCCCGGCGGGGACGCTCCCTAATTTTCGCATGTGGGAATCGTGCCGTTGGTCGGCGGGTTTTCTCGGAGGATCTCCCGTTTCCCCTGCCCTTACATTCCGGCGCTGCTCCATACTCACCTCACTTCACCCTCATAGACTCTCAAGACCCCGATGTTAAGAGCCGCCCAAACCTCTTCTCACACTCACTCTTCACTCAATCAGACCCATCTCGGTGGGGGCGAGGCACTTGGACGTGGCTGGTTTGAGTCTCTGAGAGGGCAACTTCAAAAATAATCAACAAATAAACAGCATAATACTAACAAGAACCACTCATGAGGACCAATCTGGAAGAACAGAAACATTCAGAAAAAGGCCAAGATCTGCCGTTTAAAAATAACCACTTTGAAGTAAATCAGTATTGTCCTGATATTGATATTCTAAATAAATAATTAGCGCACCATCTGCTTGCAGGCATTCTCACACTGTTCCATAGAATCGGCTTCACTGTCTAATGTTAACGCTGTTCGACAAATACTGAAAAAATTACGGCATTTCATGTAATCCTAATGCAAGGCGGTCCAATGGGATACAATGGTTTTCAAACTTCCTCAATAATGGTGCTTTCCTTCAGCGCCTGGATATGCGTTGTTTTGTTGCGGACACTGATGCCTTAAAATATCCCCAAAGGATAAATTACGGTGCTGTAAGATCTACGGATCTCGCAAGCCACTGAAAGTTCTCCAAGCCTTAAGATCGCACGCCCTCGAAAATATTATCTCACTATTTGAATGAAACCTCGCCTTAACTCCAGCTTGCTGAAACCATATGTTCCCATGTTCCTCACCGTCAAGGTTATTCCGGCGATGCAAGCTTTTGTTGGCAATGCTCTCCATTCACTGTCGCAGACCAGTTACTTTCCTATTAAAAAAGGCTCTACAATGGATAAAGATGATACCCCATTCCAAACTGTAACCTTAGCAGTGAGTAATGGAATTGTTGAAATTTTAGTAGTTAATGTATGCTACTAAGTACAGTGTTTATACACAAAACCTGTTATGGGAAGCGGAAATACACATAAACAGTAAGAATTTTCAGGTCTCTTTCATCAAGATTTAAAATATTTATGAATTAAATGCGAAATTCTATGAACCTTTCGTTGTCTTTTTGTTTCAGAACTTCAACGATCTGATCGTGCCAGACGATGCCGCTGGTCGGCGGGTTTTCTCGGGGATCTCCAGTTTTCCCCACCCTTGCATTCCGACGTTACTCCATACTCCACTTACAACACGTAAACGGAAGCTTGTAGCAACTCGATTATGGATTGAAAGTGAATCGCTCTCGAGAAATAACCCCTGCAGAGTGGAACACAGTGGCTCTGCTCGATTCCGTCAGGAAGAGGACTTCCCAGTGTCTTGACAAGGCGGTCACCGTTTCCAAACTTTTCTCGCTAGCATGTATCAAGATCGCCTGTCCTCTTGCTGCCTGTCTCGCTGGTGGCTCCGAGACGTCTCGTCGGCGTAATCCGCGTTCCTGGGTGCCGGCGAGGTCTTGAGAGCCGATGAGGGTGATTGAGGTGCATATGGAGCAGCGCTAAATGAAGGGGCGGGGGAAACGGGAAATCCCTGAGCAAACCCGCCGACCAGCGGCATCGTACGGCACAATTCCCAAATGCGAAAATCCAGGGGCGACCCCG
>NQII01000614.1:216968-235285 GCA_002778355.1 Clitarchus hookeri | reverse complement strand
CCCCCTGAAGATGGTGACTGCAACCTCTTCCAAAACGTCGGGACAAAATACGATGGTGATGCAGTTGCAATCCAAAAGCCAAAAAACGTGCAAACAACGGGCACGAGAGCTTAATTACTTCTGTGAACTTATTACATTTCTGGTTGGTGCAGGAACACTCCAAATATAGGATGTTCACGGCAATCTTAGCACTTTTGAAAGTCCTGCTTAAGTTCTACTTGTATACGCACTGTTTATTCTTCCATCACATTTCCACGGGCCTGGTCACGTAGCCTAATTCATGCGCCAGTCAACTGAAACTGCGGAATTATTACAAAAGTGAATATTTCACAAATGCACTAATTTCTACACTAACATGCAGTAAAAATTTCCGTATTTACAATAATTTAACTATTACTTTTAATTAAACGTTAAGACATGGAACTACTTTGCCACCGTCATTACCAATTTTATAGGGCGCATGCCACTCAGTGTGCCCGTTAAAATATATGCAGGTAGGGACAGTAATATTTTTCAAAGGTAGATTCCTACAAAAGTGTTTAGTTAACCGCTAACAGTCTAAAATGGAAGTTCTGTTTCTGTAAAGGAACAGCAAGCTCTGTTGCAGCAACTACATTTTCGTTGCAGAAAAAATCAAATACAAGACCACAGCATAAATTACTCTTCGTATTGCCATTTTCGCTAATTTTTTTATGACTTCAGCACATCATCCGAGTGCTGTTCCTATATCAGGTCTGAAAGACCTTGAGGGTTATGGGTACAGAAATGTGGTCCCTACAGGAATGGTTTTATCTCCAATGCAGTTTCGAGACGAGCTCGGCACGCAAGACTACACAGAAACCTCTTCACGTCAGTCGGGCTGTATTGTATAACAAGCACCTTGGTCACGATAACCGTTTCGCTTTCTGGCAATCACTCTGGTTTCTTGGATAGCGCATGCACCATTGCGATGCCTGATTAATTATCTTCCCAAATATAATCTAAAGCTAAATCGGCCTGACCTCAAATTTGTAGGTAAGTCGCAGAACTTAAGGGCCAAAGGGCTTCACAAAAAGCATAGAATTTGTGGTCGAATTTCAGGCGTACGTGTGAAAACGTGGGAGTGGAAAAGGGAGGAGGTGCTTGTCAAGTCAAACGGGAACGAACATTCCCCAGGAGCTACAAATAAGGTATCAAGGAGCAGAAACTGATACCGGATGTTAACATCACACAGTTAAGCGCCGAAAGGCTCAAGACGGACGTAGCTCATTACTATGGAAGTCGGATCACTTGAGCCGTGCCATGAGCTGGGCTCGAGTCACCACCGGTCCCGGTCCCGTCTTCTCGCCACAGGCGCTTAAGTCTTCGCGAGCACTGCCACGCAAGGAACCGACTATGTGCAGCTGAACGCAGTACNCTTCTCGCCACAGGCGCTTAAGTCTTCGCGAGCACTGCCACGCAAGGAACCGACTATGTGCAGCTGAACGCAGTACTCTGTGAATACTTTCACGCAAGGTACCAACTATGTGCAGCTGGACGCAGTACACTGTGAATACTTTCACGCAAGGTACCAACTATGTGCAGCTGGACGCAGTACACTGTGAATACTTTCACGCAAGGTACCAACTATGTGCAGCTGGACGCAGTACACTGTGAATACTTTCACGCAAGGTACCAACTATGTGCAGCTGGACGCAGTACACTGTGAATACTTTCACGCAAGGTACCGACTATGTGCAGCTGGACGCAGTACACTGTGAATACTTTCACGCAAGGTACCAACTATGTGCAGCTGGACGCAGTACACTGTGAATACTTTCACGCAAGGTACCGACTATGTGCAGCTGGACGCAGTACACTGTGAATACTTTCACGCAAGGTACCAACTATGTGCAGCTGGACGCAGTACACTGTGAATACTTTCACGCAAGGTACCGACTATGTGCAGCTGGACGCAGTACACTGTGAATACTGCCACGCAAGGTACCAACTATGTGCAACTGGACGCAGTACACTGTGAATACTTTCACGCAAGGTACCGACTATGTGCAGCTGGACGCAGTACACTGTGAACACAACACTTTTGTTTCCTAGAAACGCAGTATGGAACTTTCCAATCCCCTACGCCAAAAATGTGCTGCTACGTAACTGGTCTACTACTGTTGCGCAAAACTTACATAGTAAGTTATCAATGAAAATTTTGTACTTGCAACAGTGTAACAGCACTTTTAAAAAAATAAAAAAATTGTATTGATGGAACTGCCTACCGACTGGCAGCTACGAAATGTTAGGAAATTTCGCCTCAGTACGTCAATTTTAAAGACAGGCGTTTCAAACAAAATTTATTCTTCGCAGATGTTTTAGGACAGGATCCATGCGAGCGTATGTTTTCAATATAGATAAGCTGGCAGTACGCACTTCATTGNACTGGACGCAGTACACTGTGAATACTTTCACGCAAGGTACCGACTATGTGCAGCTGGACGCAGTACACTGTGAACACAACACTTTTGTTTCCTAGAAACGCAGTATGGAACTTTCCAATCCCCTACGCCAAAAATGTGCTGCTACGTAACTGGTCTACTACTGTTGCGCAAAACTTACATAGTAAGTTATCAATGAAAATTTTGTACTTGCAACAGTGTAACAGCACTTTTAAAAAAATAAAAAAATTGTAGTGATGGAACTGCCTACCGACTGGCAGCTACGAAATGTTAGGAAATTTCGCCTCAGTACGTCAATTTTAAAGACAGGCGTTTCAAACAAAATTTATTCTTCGCAGATGTTTTAGGACAGGATCCATGCGAGCGTATGTTTTCAATATAGATAAGCTGGCAGTACGCACTTCATTGTAAAACATAAATTTTAAAAATTCCTTGCAAACATGCTATACCTATTATGGAAACATATCCGCTGTAGGAGACTTCTCCGAAAAATACCCGAAAAACACATTATGTTTAAAACGCCTATCTTTAGAATTAACGCACTGGGACGAAATTTCCTAATAAAATTTCGCAGCTGTCCTACGGTAGGCAGTGCCCATAATAACGAATAACTGTAAACAAAAATTTTTTTGCTTGTATCACTATTAAATAATATTGTGAAATACGTCCCAAACGATAGTTTCAGTTTTCTTTTCAGTGTTCCCGTTAACACCAGGCAAAACTTCTTTGCCGCAAACAAAGTTGCATAAATAAAAAAAAATTGTTATTTAACTTGTACGAACATGCCTACAGGTCTTGAAAAAGTCGATCTGCTTTTTGGCGGAGGAGAGAGCAAACTGAACGGATGGGATGTTCAACGTTTAGAGACGTTAGTAGTGAGTAGAGAAGGTCTAACCCTCAGTAATCAGTTTTCCGGAAGCCAAAAATTGCAGCAGCATTAATAAACATCTGAAATTAATATTTTAGCGACTACAATCACACTTGCATAAGAATTGTAAATGAAATTATTATATTTCAAAACTTTTCATTACAGCATTAAAGGCACCTGACGCCTAATGAAATTTCACAAATAATATCACAGCATGCCAGCATGGCTTAATTGTTACAACTTTATGCATGAAATGAAGACAGTGTATGGAATAAGCCGTAGCATGAATATAAAATATCTGGGCATACGTAAATATAACACACGCAAATATTCAAGAATATGGTGGACATATTGTGAAGGTGAACGAACAAGACCAGAAGTAAATGCAAATTGACACTTCTTCTAGTGATTTATTATGCATACATGCAAGTGTAACATGAATTGCCACGACTTAAGTTCATAATTGCCCGTAACAAAATAATTCCAACAATTAACTCTTGAGCATTATATAAAGTCCATCAGTATTTTCATACCTTTCTGAAGCCCTGCTGAAGTTCTACTTTCACGTATAGATAACGTATCATTCCACTACATGTTAACAAAAGCATTACCATGCGACGTCTCCATTTAAACCGTCAAATGCTTTGTTTACATTCTTCAGTTGTCTAAACAATGCTGTTGAATTTCAAAAAGCGTAACATATAAATGTTCAATCGTTGACAATATTTAGGTTGGTTACACGAGTTTTTAAAAGTGGCTGTATTGATAATGGTTCAATTGATAGTTATTTTAAAAGTTATTAAAATATCTGTTATTCATTATACATTACACGTACATTACAAGTTAGTATTTTGCTGTGACTGTTTAGTTGTTTAAATTTGGGGGAAAAACTGTACGCAAAGCATGTCATCTCTCGTTATTGACGTGGTTTGGGTTACTCCAATGAAAGGCCGACCAAACTGAACCAAACAAGCTTACAATGCAATGAAAGAAAAATAGAGAAAAATCAAGTACATAATTAGTGTCGCACAGTGCAACAAACATCATGATGGCCACATCTCGTGCATGTACACTAATACTGTAACTTTCATTTTTCTCATATTTGTTAAGCGAAAGCTTCATTTAATCAAAAATATAACAGTTAGATGTTAATAACAATATTAAATTATCGTTGTCTACAATTTATTTAAAAGACAAACAAACATGTTAAACCAGGGACGATTTTTCGAAAAGCGCGAAGCTACCGCGAATGGACTGTACATCTATAAAGTTAAGTTATTTAATATTAAGTTCTACACATAAAACGGGCGATTTAAAATTTTCAAATTCGACTGGAAAAGCACTGTATTATGCTGCAAGACTAAACAAGGGCGACGATTCGGTGAATGACAAGGGAAATGGAGGGATCTTAAGTTAATCTTCAATCTTCAAACGGCAGATACAGCCATGCCTCACTGACGGTTTGAACACCAACTCCCCGCATTGTAAGCTGGCATACACCGAACAACGCCACAGATGTTAGCACGAAATCAAACACCATAAATACACAATTCATACCGTGACATGCTGTGATCACAACTGTCAGTATAACAACACCAAAAAAACAACTTTAAATGAAATAAATAAAACTTGTGCGAATTCTATTAAAAACACACATGCATTAAAATTAATTCTTTAAAATCTAGAATTTGTAAAACTTCGTACATTATTAATCGTAAAAACCATCAATTTTATAAATGAAGAGGGAGAAATAGAAACAATCTTAGAGTTGTCCCTTACTGACTTCTATATATTTCATATTAGTTATTAAAAAATTTTCTTTGCCAACAGATAAAATACATGTTTATGGATAAATGTAAGACATGGAATATTTCTTTACTTAATTTTCTAAGTTGACTAAAAGGAAATTAATTATTCAATGAACATTAACATTCACAAGGAAACTATCAATACACACTACTACTAGGTGTATATTAAAAAATTAATACGAAACGGACATTAAAAATTAATCCATATAAGTTTCAATCTCTCCAGCTTACTTACAATAAACATGAATACACGACCAAGGACGAGGGGGATTCCAAAACCACGATGTCCCAGCTTGTAAGTACGGGCGGTAACAATCCACCGGCAGTCATTAAATATAAATAATTTTTCAATTACATTTTTCCCTGCCAATCATTGCTGAAAATGTTCGCAGAAGAGTGTTTTAAGAAATATAACTACCACAACTGTAAGAACGTACTACCGATAAACCTGAAAACGATTTGGCACCATTTGTTCTAACCCTAACCAGATGACCGTCTGCGGTTCCTTTGGGTGCGATAAAAATGGAACGTGCCCTCCCGACCTTTCCACCGCTGTCTTTTTCTAGGCGAACTAATTCCAAAATAATATTACGAACTTCATGGTTGAAATTTTTAAAAACCACAAAATACTGAACTTAATGAGAATAAGTGCCGGAATACAGTTGAACGGCAATTGAAGAGTTAACTTAAAAAGACAAGAAGAAATACAGCAAAGATATGACTTTGTACAATGCACAACTGCGAATTATGAAACAGTCATATACTTGATAGGGTATAAACCTGGGACTTTTACTCTTAAATAAGTTAGGTTTTAAACCTGTTTGTCATAATTTTTAATAGCACATTACAAAATTTCAACGCCAGTTAATACCTTTTTTGCACCATCTCTTATTTCGATACCTTCATATCATTTATTTAGGCACCGCAGAGACGAGAAGTCAATTAATCGGAGGTAAATTACAGTCGGCGGAAAGAAAGTGCAGATGAGTGGTAAAAGAAGACGGAGAGAATATTGTTTGTCTGCGTCTCGTCGACCTATCCTTCAAAAGTGCCGAGAGAAACAAAAGAATGAGATTGCTAAGGCCATAAAATGCGCCGGCCGTAAAATGACGCACTACAAACGATAAATACTATAGAAGCCGCCGCTCTTTTTTTTACGCAATATTTTCTTTCCAGACTTTCTTATTAATGGCGGCAACGAAAAGATGTGACGTCTGCCTTAATGGCGTAGTCCATCTTCACCCTATCCCTTTAATTAAATTGCTGGAATGTCCAAGTGTGCGCAATATGGCGGATGCCCCAGTAAAGCTGAAGACGCACTACCCCTCTGCATTCCCAACATACGAGATTATGATGAATTCGTTTATTACATGATGTTAGATCGTATGGAGCTGCGCCAGAATGCAAGCACGGAGTAACGGGAGATCCTCGAGAAACGCCGCCGACCAGCGGCATCGTCCGGCACAATTCCCACGTGCAAAAATCCAGGGGCGACCCTGCCGGGAATCGAACCCGGTTCACCTTGATAGGAGGCGAGTGCTCTGGCCACTGCTCCAACTGCGGCCCCCTTCACCAGATCGTGAAACACAAACGAAAGGAAAAAGGACTTAACGAGTTTTTAAAATCAGTACACTGTTTTTCAACATCCTATCCATAGCACTGTCTGCATTAAATAGGCCCAATTAAAATCCTTTTTAAAAACTACATTAATTAGAAACGACAGGCTCGAAGTGTATTCGAACTCGCACACTTAATGGCAGTTACACGGCTATATTATCCAGAGAAACATTTCATGTGGAAGTTGCCAAATCATGAAATGTGTCAGTCTGAGAAGGAAGCAGCGGTACGAGCATGGTATTGCAGTAGATGTACCTCCAAATTATTAGCAAAAATATCACCCAGTTCACGCTTTTAAAAGTTCGTAAGTCAAACACCCACTGACACGCAAAGTAGTATACACTGCTGGACCAAAAAATTGGAACATCGAAGGAAACATCTCGACGTTATTGAATCAGTTACACAGAACTAAATACGCCTTTGTCAAGCAGGAGACGCACCGGGGCACATTCAGTTAACAACAGCACAATAACGCACAACACGATATTTAAAATTGAGAATGCCTTCCTTCGGAGGCAATGCAGGCGGCCAATCGACGTGGCACGTAGTTACTCAATACCGTGGTGCGGTGTATCCCACCAATTCTTCCATATCCCACCAATTCTTCCTACAAGTGCCTGCAGAAGTCGAGTGTTTGGGCATGTCGCGGGTGCTGGAGGAAACTGCGTCCCAGCTGGACCCATGCACGCTCAGCTGATGTTAAATCCTGTGTTCTCGTGTATACCGATGTACACTGAAGAGCCAAAAAAAATGGTACACCTGCCTAATGTCTCCTCCGCCACGCACCCTTTCACAGTTGTGGGACGCGCTGCAGACAGTGTGGCTCCAGATACCTGTGGAGACCTGCCAGCACCTGACTGAGTCACTGCTAGCTCGTCTAGCTGCTGTCCGTGCTGCGAAGGGCGGTTACACTGGATACTAGCAGGTGGTTATAATAATTTGATTCCAATGTGTATGTTATGTACTAAGTGATTTAAAGGGTCGGTTAAGCAGGTAGCAAGCGGATCCGCGTTAGTTGAACGTCTAATGTTACAGCCGTAAATTTCCGTACCTCTTAAGTTACCAAAACCAAAAAATTTTACCGATTTTTGTTATGAAAATTAAAATTACGTAAATCAATTCATAAACACAAAAACGAAGGGAAGTGAGGCTCCTGATGGTGCAGTCAGTCTCCACTTGGGTGGCTAATCTTCAATTACAAATTTCTTCGAATGGCTAACCGTGGATCAGTGTTTTAAAGAGATGCTTCAATCATTTGAAAAATACTGTTCACATAGTACAACATAATTCAGATGGTCTAAAAAAGTTCGAGAAAGGAAATTTCACTCCGTGCATGCCTCTCTCTAGTCGACCATCTGTTACACATGAAAACAATGCTGCCGTCAGCAGGCTGCTGAAACAAGACATACGAGACGAGCATCGTATCATCAGATGCAGGAAACCTTGGGCCTTCCTGCACATGCGATTAACAGAATCCTGTTGTATGCATTGCATACTCGAGCGCACTGGGCCGCGTTTGTGGTAAGGGTATGCAGTCATGCTTAATTTCACGTGAAAGAAGGACTCGCGCAGTATGCATGATTAAAATCATAAGGTTTTCCAATTAGATTCTGTTCGGCCAGCATGGCGGATTTCCAAAACGCAAGTTCCCGGTGTTACCCTGCGATACAAAAGAGCCGATTTAGCTTTTTGTTTGTGGGAGATTAACGTACAGTAGAAATAAGTGCTTCTGGTATAACCTTTTAATAGGTATCGGCCACCAGGAGGCGAGGTTTGGTGAGGCCAGCGTCGTTTCCACCGGGAACTTCTATGCATAGCAAATGCTATATTTTCCAATTTTCTGAGCATTTATTTACACTATGAGATGCGAGATGTCGCTTGGTCTTTGGATATCGAATGAGAGCTCCGTAATGAGCAAAACTTCCTCGCCTTGTAGGGTCATATAAGACTATATAATAATGTAAGACTATGTTGACGCTCCCGCCTACCTGGCGCTTGAACTGCGTAACAGTCTGTTAGTAATTCACGTTTTTAAGCAAAACTATTAAACGTGCATCCAATGTGCTTATCTACGAAAAGAACACACACTTCAGTCGAGGACTCTCGAGTGATTTCAAGACGTCGCGCACATTATAAACACCATTTTTGAGTACTCCGAAATGGCTAAGACGGTTTTTTCACAACTTAACTCAGAATATTCGCGTCAGATACATACAAAACTACTCAAGGGCCCTGCACTGAACATTCCTACAGACCTTCCACCAATAAAATATTCGTGTCGCCGTTAAAAGTCCCATAGGTACACGCAATGCAACGAGAGCACTGCGCGTCAGTTCAGAGCCTTGCGCTTAGAGGTGATGGCGTACTTGATGCGCGGGGCAGTGTCGCCCTTATTTATCCTGCGACTCTAGGCCTAAAACACGGAAAAAAGCTCTAGGTACGCGAGAGCCTTAAGGCGAGAAAGCTTTGCTCATTACGGTGCCCGAAATCGTTTACCAAAAACCAAACGACCTCTCGCATCTCGTAGTGTAAAAAATGCTCAGAACATTACCAAATGTAGCGTCGGACTACGCATGCAACATTGTTAACAGGTGAACAATATTCCTGCCAAGTCACAATCACAAAAGTGCGTGTTTGAAGATGAGGGTACACCGCTTGCAGTTAGATGATAATAATAATCAGTAAAGACAAGATTGTCGACTATTTTCTTCACTGTAACGGGAAGTGGTACGCGGAGCAACGCATGCCTCAAGATGCCGAGGAGCTCAATAGTTTCCGTCCGAAGTCGATACTGGACTCAAGTTTTCTTCACCAAGATAAAGCACGGCACGTCCTTCATTGCTGCCTCGAAAAATGTTTGTACATCCTCGCTGCATGGCACGTCCTTCATTGCTGCCTCGAAAAATGTTTGTTCCTCCTCGCTGCACAGCACGTCCTTCATTGCTGCCTCAAAAAATGTTTGTACATCCTCGCTACAATCCTGACCTTGCACACTGGGACGTTNAGCACGTCCTTCATTGCTGCCTCAAAAAATGTTTGTACATCCTCGCTACAATCCTGACCTTGCACACTGGGACGTTCCCAACGTCCAGAAGTCATGTAAAGGAACTGATTAAACTACTGGTTGAGAAGGATGCTAAGGTGTACTGAATATGGTGGAAATGATTTCGAAAAACTGCAATGAAGCTGTACTGCAAAAATCTCTTATTAGCAGTTACGTTTAATGTTTTGTTACTAAATGTATTAATAATTTAAATATTTCAATAGCTGTAATATTTCCCCACCATCGCAGTTAGATCAAAAACTTAAACCCCTTCGTATTCTCCCAAACATCGTACAGGACCTTCCGCGCATGCGGCCTGTCACTCAGCCTCTTGTCCGTAGCCCGAGTCCTGCACACNCCCAAACATCGTACAGGACCTTCCGCGCATGCGGCCTGTCACTCAGCCTCTTGTCCGTAGCCCGAGTCCTGCACACGGCACGATTTACATTTACAAGGAATAGACTAGGCCGCGTTGGGTCGGGAACCCCAGGGGGTTGAGGGGAAAGGCGCAGTCGACAAGACAAAGGCAGTTTATATTCCCGACCATTCGTCGAGAACCACGATCACAACAATTCTTTCTCTCCTTCGACAGTCCCACCAACAATCCACCGCACCTTCGCGACATACCACAGCATTTATTTACTCTCTTCAACTTGAAAGGAATCTGTACGATTTTGTTTATGCCGCTAGAAGTTCCGTGTAAGTTGGTAGATTTTTCACAATTGATATCAACAAGGAAACATTTTAAAAACATAATGCTACGCACCTCTGTAGGAATACTTCGTGCAGGCACATTTCCTTCGAATATTTTCTCCCGCTACGGAAAAACTACGGATGCGTGGTGCTAAATATAACCACCCATTAATTCGTTTCAATTATTACGTCACTACTTATAAATATAGCACACGTGTTCTGTGGGATTTCTTTTTTCAGGTTTTCTACAGCGTTTTTTATATACCCGTATNCGCACCTCTGTAGGAATACTTCGTGCAGGCACATTTCCTTCGAATATTTTCTCCCGCTACGGAAAAACTACGGATGTGTGGTGCTAAATATAACCACCCATTAATTCGTTTCACTTATTACGTCACTGCTTATAAATATAGCACACGTGTTCTGTGGGATTTCTTTTTTCAGGTTTTCTACAGCGTTTTTTATATACCCGTATANCTTATAAATATAGCACACGTGTTCTGTGGGATTTCTTTTTTCAGGTTTTCTACAGCGTTTTTTATATACCCGTATAACACATAACTTGATAACGTGCATTCGTGCATTATACTCTCAAATTACCCTGCGTACGACACTCACGATGTTTTAACTTTGGAAGGGCAAATAGTTAAGCCATAAAACAGGCCAAAGAAGACTAAAGGCAAAGGGATATCCTGAGACAAGTCGACAGCCACCGCCAAAAACCCTGATTACATAGATGTAAGCTCCCCGGACAAAAAATTAATCAGCTTGCATGTTTCGGGTAATAGTATCTTCAGGCTCCTGCAGATGGCACTCCACGAGTATTACAGGGACAAGAATATCTGAGTGGTTAGTTACTGAATCCACAGACTGCGACGGGGTGGTACAGAGCAGTTAGTGTCTCGTCAGAAATGTGAACATTGGGGCGGAAACACAGATGCTACCGATTGACAAAAAGAAGTGACTGCGAATGGGCGTGCTAAAAAAAAAGGGGGGGTCTACAGCAACAGCCGAAATTCCTGTATACAGGAAATAATGGTCAAAATTGTGGCCGAAAGAGAACATCGATAGACAGGGACTACCGTGCTGCCCTGTTTCAAACGGTTTGTAGATGAAGCAAGAAGTGCTAATGTAAGTCAGTGCAAATCACTCAGCCAATTTCTGAAAGAGCACCCCGCACAGACACATACAGGGGAAAGGTGTCGTCAATGGTCCAGTGCCACCATTGGACCACTTCAATATCTCAGGGACTATGCACTGCGCATGCGCGTGGAACGCTGTAAAGTACAAGCGACAGAGCCGCCACCTTCTAGAGAAGTTTCAGACTTGTTGTGGTAGGACAGAAGTGCGCAGGATAGAGCCAAATATGTTTATTCAACAGTTGTTGTTAACTTTGCATTGTCTATTAAGGCTCGTGTGCTACAAGTAATGTATTACAGAGTTATAATTGGTAGGGTATCTGCAAGCTTGTTTCCCGTGTAACATGCTGCTGTATTGCAAAAGTATGTATCGATATTTTACGATGCACTGCAGCGCACTGAAGACAAAACAGCGTGAGTGCTATGGTTGGANTGCAAAAGTATGTATCGATATTTTACGATGCACTGCAGCGCACTGAAGACAAAACAGCGTGAGTGCTATGGTTGGATCAGCAACCAGTGCCAAGTCCCACTGGTCCATCCATGGCATCACACGGCGGCAGTGCGCATAACGTTAATATTACACTATGCCTGCTTCTGNTTACAAAAGTATGTATCGATATTTTACGATGCACTGCAGCGCACTGAAGACAAAACAGCGTGAGTGCTATGGTTGGACCAGCAACCAGTGCCAAGTCACACTGGTCCATCCATGGCATCACACGGCGGCAGTGCACATAACGTTAATATTACACTATGCCTGCTTCTGCAATGGAAACTGCAACAGTTTGATTTATATCGATGTGTTTCAAACCTATCAAAACGATAAAATGAACACACCGAAGAATTTTATTTTCAAGTACTCAGCATCCAGAGCTCAGTCTTATACGATATGAATCTACATCTACGACACCTGCCTCAGACAGAGCACACAGGCAGAGCAAGCGAATTCTATTATATTCTCGAGAAAGCTGCGGAAGAGAACAACATTAATGCTACTCGTTTATTCAGCGTAAACGAGACAGGGCTCTCAACTGTCCGGAAATAGAAAGGCAATTTCTTGGAGAGGAAAATCTCAAGTGGGAGCAATATCGAACGGAGAGCGTGGAACGAAAACAACTGCGGTAAGCTGCATCAGTGCTTCAGGTTCCTACATTCCTCGCATATTGATATACAAACGGAGAAGCGCATGTGACGATTTCCAATATGGAGCTATGCCTGGTACTCTTTTTGAATTCAATCGTGATACGAGTTATATAAACAAAGATTAATTTCTTACAATGTTGCAGTATTTCAATAAATGTGTTAAACCAAGCATTCAGGAAAAAAATTCTTCCTTTTTTTTATGGGCACTCGACGCACACTGCATAAGAAAATCGAAGCTTTGCGCATCGCTCGTAATAATGGTATTTTCATGTTATATTTACCAGGTTACACCATACACCGCATCTAGCTTTGGTTGTCGCTTTCTTCAAGCGCTTGAATACCTACTACATAGATGAACTTGACAAGTGGCTTAGGGCAAATCCAGGTCGGTGCGTAACCCAGTCAAAAGTGACTATGCTATTTGGTACTGCTTATGGAAGAGCTGCTACCTTGGGTGCGGCAGTGAATGCTTTCAGAGCTGCAGGAGTATGGCCGGTAAACAAAGATGTATTTGCGGAGCACCACTTTGCTGCTTCTTTCGTCGCACTATCTCCCCACCCGGGTGCAAATTGTACGTCATTAGCTCAGCATGATAAAAATGCGGAGTGTCAGACCAGTGCAAGTACCAACCAAGTGATCCCCACCCAGCGAGAAGATGGAGAAATGAGTGCTCCTTCAAAAAGCCCCAAGCCCAACTGATTTTCTCCCTTTGTGTCAGTGAAACAATTATCTCCACTTCAAAAGACAGCTGCCGTTGTTTTCCCCAGCAAGAATACAATAGGGACATCAATTACGAGCATTTTATTATAAATACAGTATATATTAAGAGTGGGCTGCTGATGGAACTTACACAACCCTACAGCTACGAATGGGCCATATGCACTTTATTTTGNAAATGCGGAGTGTCAGACCAGTGCAAGTACCAACCAAGTGATCCCCACCCAGCGAGAAGATGGAGAAATGAGTGCTCCTTCAAAAAGCCCCAAACCCAACTGATTTTCTCCCTTTGTGTCAGTGAAACAATTATCTCCACTTCAAAAGACAGCTGCCGTTGTTTTCCCCAGCAAGAATACAATAGGGACATCAATTACGAGCATTTTATTATAAATACAGTATATATTAAGAGTGGGCTGCTGATGGAACTTACACAACCCTATAGCTACGAATGGGCCATATGCACTTTATTTTTGTTTTTTTTTCTTCTGTAAAACATAAGAAATTTATATATTCTTCAAGGGCGCTAAAGAGAGGGGTTATATTATGTGTGTACACTAATTTTGTCAATGAAGTTGGTGCATAATTTATTACGCGATAACACAAAATACTTACCAGGTATATTGATGGCACCTTTCCCCTATGTGCTGCAGAGCAACATGCAAAACGCCTTTGCTCACTTCTACTCAAAAAGTTGTCCGGTTACAGCGGGCGAAGAGAGAGAAACATTGGACTGTTCAAGACTGGCAACATGTCATACGGCCAGATCAATCACATATCTGCGCTGAAGGCACCTCGTTTATGTGGCGATAATGTCGGAGCGGTGATGTTTTGTTCTCAACCCCGTGCATNGTATCTGCGCTGAAGGCACCTCGTTTATGTGGCGATAATGTCGGAGCGGTGATGTTTTGTTCTCAACCCCGTGCATAACTCGAGTTTATTAACTTTACAATTTTACTGTATCACGACCCCCTTGTCGTTGATAACCGCCCGTCAAGAACTTTGCTCATAACTGTAAAGAAGTAAGGACCGAAACAAAGTCGACTTAAATGGTTTCCTAAAAACAATGCGACAATAGGAATGTTGATAAGCATTTATTAGCTTGTAGCAATAGGGTAGACAGATTACTGCCCAAAAAACGAGTAATTTTTTATTTTCAATTTGCAGTTTTTTTTTTATAGATTTATTGCCAAATTAAACTTATTGGAGAATATATGTATGTATGTATCTGAAAAATCAAAATTTTGTAATGCTATTGTGTAAAAAAAAGTATAATAATATATTTAAAAATGAATATTATAAAGAAACTTTATAATAGTTTTATACGAAAGAAAATCGTTTTAGAAGTTTTATCAGTAATGTTGCATGCCTGTCTATATACAATTTGACAAAATGTAAACATCATAAATCTATCGTGAGAAATTTTTTTTCGAACATCTAAAACAGTAGATAAATAGTAATTGTTTGTGCATATTCATATTTCCTCATTTCTTCAACTTATTCACGTCCGGCATTGATATTCCTACGATATATCATAACTACTTTTGTTTCCCTCACATGTTTAGTGTGGCACGGGAAATTTTGGCACCCAGGCTAGTAGTTCGGCAGGTAGTGTGCAAGTATATTGCAGTCCCGACTACGCACATCATCGTGATTGATCGATCAGTTTTCTCGTCAGTGGCAATGGCGCTGGAAATTTAATTTTTTTTTTTTCAGATGACAGAACTTCCAGAAACATGCTAGCGGCATTGTAGCAAGCATCAAGATTCTTCACAGAACTATCGTGCATATGAAAAACAAGTAAAACAGAACATTTACACCATGCAAATTGTCCATCTCACAAACGTCATCTATCAATTCGTGAAATGTTTTTTACTTCTGCGAGCACCCCGACAGCAATGGCCAAATTGTTCCAAACTGTCTGTCCATAGTGAGTTACACTAAATTGAAAAAAACGCCCAAGAAACATTTTAATTCGTACACGGAAAGAGAATTTAAATTTATGACGTCTTGATAACAAAACGATCTTGATAACATATTAGGTACTAGAGCATCTTAATTCGCTCACGGACAAAAGAAGTTTACGTATGTTTTCTAAACTGTCTGTATCTCACTCCCTTTTCAGGTGTACCGTGCTGATCGATGTTTTTCGCACGTCCTGTAGTGGCCAGTGGACCCAGCATCCCTCCTCTCTCCACTCTCCTCTCTCCACTATCTCTTTCTCTCTCTCAAACTCCGGCTCCAAAGTGCTGATCTTGTCAGCAACAAGGAGGAACGCATCATTATTCTGGAATGCCCGCCTGTTAACCCCTCTCTTTACTCTCCCCTCTCCCACTTCCCATCCTTGGACCGTCTCTTTCTCGACACGTGATAATCGGCCGGCAACATCTCCGCGTGATCCATTCCACTTGGCGTTCATCACCCGGGTTACCACATCCTCCGCTCGCAGGCGTCGAGGGAAGGCAGCTCTTCTTCGTCCTATGCAAATACGCGGCGCACGGGGAACCACACTCGACAGTTGATTAAATGTACATCTAATCCCATCAACGCGAATGAGGCCGACGGGACGCGAGCGTCTTTCAATTCCTATTACGCTTCCCCGCTGGCTAGCTTCGGTCCGGAAACTGCATCCAAGTCCACGCGATTATTCATTCCTCTATTTCAAAGGGCGGGGGAAATTAGCAAGCTATAAAACAGTTTCGACCTTACAAGATTACTGATATAGTCTACTCGCAGTATCTTCACACTTCTTGAATCAANAAGCTATAAAACAGTTTCGACCTTACAAGATTACTGATATAGTCTACTCGCAGTATCTTCACACTTCTTGAATCAAACCTGTGAAAAATCACCCTTATGACGCGTTCGGCTGTTTCCTAAATATGGCATGTAACACAAGCGTTATATATTTCCGTTAAAATAACGGTATTTAATTTTTCGCTACATGGGACTTTTCATCTATACACTATAATACTTAATTTATAATTAACATGAGAAAAAAAAAGGCGAAAATAGGTGTGCTGATTAGGCCTAGTAAGTAAGAGTATGCAAAATTAATCTAAGTACGCATAAATACGGTGTGTTATCCTATTAGTGCTATTAACTACACTTAAGTTAAAGCTTGTTAACATAANTCTAAGTACGCATAAATACGGTGTGTTATCCTATTAGTGCTATTAACTACACTTAAGTTAAAGCTTGTTAACATAACGCGGAGGAATATTCTTAAAATAGAACTTCAGCAGAGCTTCAGAAAAGTTGGAAGTAACCATGAATGGAGTATAGTAACTATGAACACGTGGACTGCAAAAAAAAAAACATAGTTTCACTTAACGTGAATCTCTTTCTGAAACATGGTTTCACCCAATCCTTAATTTGTGATTACATCATGTCAAGAACACTGGAATAAAGGGCTCGTCCGAGATGCTGTATTCACAGGAGCAAGGCAACGGTTGTTTGCGGGTACGCGTGCAGAACGGATTTTTTTTTGTAGCCTATAATTATGACATCGTTCGCAATTCGTAAATACCTGGATTCTGTTTAAGAATAGCATATCCAGGACAGCGATATTCACACGGAATTTTTAAGAGAAGACACAAGGCAACAATTTTTCCCGCAGGAGAAAAAGAAATAAGAGCTAAATAAAATAATTAACGAATTGGAATGAAGTTAAAAGTACGTATCAACCCCCAATTCTGTCGTGGAGGAAGAACCACAAAAATGTTTGGTCGCAAACAGAGAGGATTAATTTAAATCCATAATTTCCTATTTCTTCATTGAGATTAACAAGGCTTCCAGCCTCTGCTATGAGGTCAAATGAGATCAAAGGTTTTCTTCAGGGAAAGGTGTTACAACGTGATGGTGGTAAAAATGGGAGGGGTTATCAAGTGACTAAATGAATTTACGTCTTGGGCACAAACACGTCAGCCATGAAAATGCGACCAATGAAAAAGGGAAGGTTGTTGGGTGCTCAGAGTTCAAAGGAGAACGGAAAACTAAACTCAGTTAGGACGATGGCGTCATCATAGCTAACGAAGGTCTTACACAAATATGATGCAGGAGTCAAATGCATCAACTGGTTAGTGCTCGAATTGCTTGAGGCTATACGCTGCGGATATTCGTACAAGAAGTATATAGATATAAATAGAGATAATTTTACTCAGCACAGTAAAACAGCCTAAGAAACGTAATGGTTCAAAAATATCAAAAATACTCCACGTGTTTCACATGAAAAGTTATACAACAAAAAAAAAACCCCTTCTTTACTGAAATAGAGCCGCTAACATATACCAATCCACAGTCCACTCCAAATAACTGTACTTAATNAAAAACCCCTTCTTTACTGAAATAGAGCCGCTAACATATACCAATCCACAGTCCACTCCAAATAACTGTACTTAATCTATTTGAAGAAGGCCTACTTATGGTTGGTAGGTAAGACTTTAATGTATTCATATCACAACCAATTCGAACCAAAGAAAGTAGCTGCCTGTAGGATGACCTCGCTAACGTCGAAGGACGAAAGCTGGTAAAGTAAAAAAAACGGTTCATGAACTCATAGCTCTAAAACTTCAAATTTACGGGCTATGTACTGCTGGAATGACGCCCTCATTTCTCATTTNGTTCATGAACTCATAGCTCTAAAACTTCAAATTTACGGGCTATGTACTGCTGGAATGACGCCCTCATTTCTCATTTGCTGCAGGGTTTGTAATTTACAAGGAATGCACGGCAATCAAAGCGAACAGACCTTCCCGAACACTGGGGGCGTTGGAAATACACGAGAAATACCAAGAGCGGTTGAAAAATCTACTTCCCAGCTGTGAAATTTATTTTGTTTAGTCCGTTGAGAGTGTTTGTTGTAGT
>NQII01000614.1:157122-216936 GCA_002778355.1 Clitarchus hookeri | reverse complement strand
GGGGGGGGGGATGTGTGGCTCTGCCGCCGAGACGCAACGTGGTAAGCCAGAAAAACTTGTCGATAAATAGACAAGGGCAGGGACGCCGTCTTGCGTCTCCGGGGAGGTAATATACGAGCGGTCGCTCCGACAGCTACAAGCACCGCGGATGGCACTGCTGCCGACACCGAAACCTGAAATTTCCCCACGCCATTCCGGGAGCCAAATTAACCGACGGCAAAGACAACCAGCGGCAACAACCGCCTTCCTACTACGGGACGGCAAAGTGGAGAAATAGACGATGAAACTACAAATCAGGGGGGGGGGGATACCATTTTTAGTTATTCATCTTATTGTTGAAGTTAACACAGCGTTTAGTATAGCTTTTCTGACCAATAATGTAGGGCTTTAGAGCATTATACTTACGGTGCTTAGTGAGAAAATAATGGAATGGAGTTGGCATACAAGTTAAGGTGACAACGGGCAAGACATTAACTTGAATCCCCTAAAAACACAATTCATAATAATTGCCTACAGTAAACATGACACTCAATAGCGGTTTTTACATGCAAAAAAAGTTACCGTGTTTACTCTTTGGCAAATTTCTACTCTAAGTAATGAAGAAGAAGTTTGCCATTGTTCTGATGTTCTGCATCAAGTTAAAAAAAAAGTCGTGCAGAAACACAGGCGCGAGGCAATGATATGGGATGGCAAATTCATAAATTAATATTTGCACTGCTGAAGGAATATTTCACAATACAATGGGGTACGGTAAACAGATCACCAAACCTTTGGGATATCGATTACCAAGTCACGAAACCGTCTCGGGGAAAAGGCTGCCAAGAGTGGTTGTAATCATCCTATTACGGCAAACGTTCAGTTATCTTAAATAAATTAATAAAATACTAACAAAGTTTTTACTCTTCATAACACACAAATTATATAAGCCTACGTTATTTTAATACGAATGCAAACGTGCGCGGTTAAAGTTAGCGCTAAAATGTAATTCCTTATCAATACATACCAGTCCGCAAATCCTTAACTTAACGCCTTTCTTATACAAGCATTAAAATCTCCAATAACAAAATTTGTATTAAAAATCTACTAAAAATAGCCACTATCAGTAAACGCAAATGCATATGACTAAGTACGGATTTAAAATATGTAAATTTCGGTGGTGTCGGACTTTTGACTTATCGCGTAGGTGAAATAGACATGCGAAAGTATCAAAAATCATGCAAATGTATACAGACTTGCAAATATTCAGGTATTTAAATTTATCCATTCATCGGAAGCAGGGGTAACATTACTTAACAGGCCGTAGTAGATACTTTGACGCAGATTTTTATGTTCGTGTTGTCAAATGATTACGAAGCTTGCGCCGAGAGCTCGACGCCGACTACATCCACCACGTGCGTTAATAGCACCAATGTACGACCCTTCGCACCAGAAGCCTTGCCAACACCACGCCGCAAATTCCTGCCACCATCACTTCCATCTACAAATCTCGCTGAACAACAGTGTGCTCTCTGCGAGCCACGGCAGGCTTCGTCTTCAACTGACGAGGATACTAGACATTCCTGATTTTCATCGTAGGCCTACTTGTTCTGTGTTGTGGTTGCTTCCTGTTCACTCTTTTCTGCATTTTTCTCAAGCTGATTATTGTATGTTCGGAATGTTTATAATAATAGCTAGTATCACTGTTGCGTTCTAGTTATTTGTCGTCTTGTTCTGTGTGGTGTCATCCCTCCGTTATATATAACATATATTCTATATACACACACGTATGTTTGACAACGGACACAGTACTTTCGAGTAGTTATAGTTGAGTTCATCTGGAGCTGCTGTTATAAATTTCGGTTTACATACAAATTGTAAGGACTGTACCTACATATTCTATCAAGTAAAGCAGGTTGCATTTTTTTTTTTTTTTTTTTTTTTCTATTTTAGAACGACCTCTGGACGCAATGCGAAAACAAATGTTCGTTGCCGGCCACAAAAAGCAGGTACTCTCTTCACGTGCGGGGGAAGGAATAAGAGCGTGCCAAAGAACACAGTTATCGATACATATTAGCACCACGTAATTATATTACGAGACGCTCAGGCGATTATTATTATTAATGTAGTATTATGGGCGTGTTTCAGGAAAGTTTACGATAAAACAATTTACATTACAAACAGTATAAAAAAAACAGTACATGACCAATAAATTCCAAAATTGATATTAGGTTAATGTATGCTATGCATCAAATAACGCCGATAAATCAAATACAGTAAAACATGCATACGATTATGTGCCTGGACCTTCAAATTTGCACCAAGTCAAAACAACGAACAAACGTCCAACATGCAATGACGTTACACAGCCTCCCGAATCATGGCTACTTCAGTTTCTCCGCAATTAATAAACTGTGGGAAGGGAATCGGACGGAGAGAAGATGAACTGGTAATGTGGTAGGAGGTGACGTCGAATTGCAAAAAAAACTTTGCAAAGGCGAACNGGGCGAAGATTTTACGTGACAACGTAGTGCTGCGCGCGCGGCAGACCGATCATAGTTGAGTGGGAGAGAGACGCAAGGCATTCGGCGGGCCTCTCTCTCGTTCGGTGACTCATCGTAACGTTACCGAGCGTTACACTTTTTCATAAGTGACTCCCAGCCCAACCTAATTTAAGACGTTGTCACGTCAAAAAAACAGTACATGACCAATAAATTCCAAAATTGATATTAGGTTAATGTATGCTATGCAACAATAACGCCGATAAATCAAATACAGTAAAACATGCATACGATTATGTGCCTGGACCTTCAAATTTGCACCAAGTCANAATAACGCCGATAAATCAAATACAGTAAAACATGCATACGATTATGTGCCTGGACCTTCAAATTTGCACCAAGTCAAAACAACGAACAAACGTCCAACATGCAATGACGTTACACAGCCTCCCGAATCATGGCTACTTCAGTTTCTCCGCAATTAATAAACTGTGGGAAGGGAATCGGACGGAGAGAAGATGAACTGGTAATGTGGTAGGAGGTGACGTCGAATTGCAAAAAAAACTTTGCAAAGGCGAACGGGCTAAGCTTACGCGGGCTAAAAGCTCTATAGTTCAACCATTTGTCTTATTGGTTGTAAAAAATAGAAGATATGATAAATCTGTCCTTCCACCAACTTCCAATTAACAGCGGGTCCATAATTACTTGGTTGGCTGCAGACTCTACGCACTATGCTAGTCTCCAAACAATTTCTGATCTCGCCACTCTGGTGTAAAAGCCGCCTGGGGTCCTCCCAAGCTTTAACAAACTGCAGTGATGAGCTAGCTTATGGCGAGGTGGGCCAACACGAACTTCTTTGAGCTGTTAACATGCTGTGAGGTCGGTCACCGGACCTCCACGCCCGTCTTCCGGAAGGTGATCCACATCACAGCAGACAGACGTCGCCACAGCATTTCGACGAGAGGTGGCGCACATTGACGGATCTCGTGCAGCCGATGGTGTTTCCCGTCTGCCTCATCGCTGGCAACGAACCGTGGACAACCTCGGAGACTACTATGAAGGACGTTTAACAGCTCGTACACTTACGATACGTACCCGTTCACATGAGTGTATACAGTTTGTACGAGAGTATATCAATTAAACGGTGATTTTGTCTTGGTTCCACGGCGGACATTCCTGCATCCATATCCCATGTGGTGTCGGCTTTTAAACGTAGATGTCGTACACTTTCAACTGTGCATAGTACATTTCCTGTGTTGGGTCATTTTCGGGAGATAAACAACAGTTGCCATGACTTCTGAATCAGCCCTAGTAGAATACACATTTTAAAATAGAAAGTGGAATTACATACAAGCCCAAAAATATAAGAATTGTGGCTGTTAAGTTTGGAGTTGTTATTAGTAATCGGCCAAGTCAACACGTAAGTTAGACGTTTTACAACACTTCTTTGTAAACAATTTTCTTCGCCATTTTAGAGGAAGGCACTAAAACAACTCTTATATATTAACACTTATATATGGATTAGGATTATTTTACGAAGTTTCTAGTGAATATAATTGTTTTACTACTGGTTTATTTCTAAGAAACTGTTAACTAGGCTGTGTGTTTAATTATAAATTTTTTTNGAATATAATTGTTTTACTACTGGTTTATTTCTAAGAAACTGTTAACTAGGCTGTGTGTTTAATTATAAATTTTTTTTAGTCCTGCTACTTTGAAGGAATTTAGAGTTAATACGACCATTAAATATTTTTTTCCGTACAATCTTTGNTTTTTTTTAGTCCTGCTACTTTGAAGGAATTTAGAGTTAATACGACCATTAAATATTTTTTTCCGTACAATCTTTGAAGCTGCATTTTACCGCTTTAGGTGTTCGATTTTGAAAAATCCCTCCTTAATGGCTGCCTACATTACATAATGAATGTTTCCTCCTAATTTTATGTTTTAGGGCTAATTGTTGAGGCTGGGAGTTGATACCTATGCCAGTAAGTTAGTCAATAAGTCAGCTTTTACTTTTATAAATACAGACACATAAATAGTAAAAAAATTATGGCTTAAAAACGGCTTCTCTCTCTACCTCTTTACGGGAAGCTACGAATAGATCGAAAGCACCGGCAATAACTGACTTAACAAAGCATTGTCCAGAGCCATACGGCAGCGGTAGCCAATCAGAACACCCCATCAATGATTATCGTGGTTTTTTCCCCGAGGTCAAAGGTGGCTGGAGAGCGAGGTTGACCACCGACGGCCGAGAATGCAGGCCGCCCTGCACGGGCACAGCCACCACTTCCGGCTTTTTTATCCAGCAGCCTTTATTTGCGGTCCGTTACCCGCCACGGGAGGCTATGGGCTGCGAATTGCCCTGTGATGGCAGGCGAGCATCGGCATCCACGCGCACGCACCACCACACAGCCGCTCGGGTCGCGAACGTGAGGTTACAGCGTCCGACTGCTTGCGGTTCGGAAAACGGAATTGCTGCAGCTGTACTGTAAGCGCTGCGTTATTCCGTGACACTGCGTCCAGTTTACCGCTAGGCAATCAATTGGCTTGTTCATAACGTACATTCACGGTTACTCCCATCTTTTCTGAAGCCCTGCTTAAGATCTACTTCCAGGATATTCCTCCGCCTCGGGCAAACAAAGCTTAGCTAGGTGCATTTGTGCGCACTCACTTTAATAATACATTGCATAATAACTACTTCTTATTAGACATTACCAACACACTTAATGTATCTCCGCTTTTATTTACATTAATTAAAATTGAAATATTATAATTTATGGACAAGATATAAGTAAAAGTTCAATTTGACCAAAAATAAGGTACTTTTTATGTTAACACAAGTGTAACACGCGAGTGATACACGACATATTTAAGAAAAAACCAAACACGCCATACATGGAATGTTTTTTTCAAAGGTTCGATTCAAAAAGTGTGTGGAAACCGAGAATGGACTATAGTCATCACTGACCAACTGACTTCTTGTATTTTAAAAAATTACCCTTCCTGCGAACGCCTGGGTCTAGTGGTGTGGAGGTTGGCATACTTGACTTGCGTTGTGTATTGGCTCCTTTTTGGAATCTGGTAAACACTAGTCGTGTTTACATATTTAATTGTACTAGAAACACCATCACAGATTAATCTACAATTTTCAGTGCGGAAACAAAAAAAAAGCATTTGTGACGTTGGTTCTCCCATGACAAGAAAACATACGGTGAAATAACCAAAACCCTTCCAATTCAAAAAATAATCAATCACTGCGAAAATATTTTTTTTTTCCTTATTACTGTTGTTTTATGTAACCGACTCAAAGAGACTAAAATACTTTTTTCCTTTTCGAAACATTTCTTGCAGCAATGCATGTACAATAATTGCGATTAAAAATAGTACGGGTTCTGTCAAGTTATTACGTAATTACCGCTGATATCATGATACTTGGCGTTGACACAGTCTTAATAATATTTGTAATAGTTTAAGACCTGAATTAGGTATGAAATTTTTTTTTATTTATTTAGTAAAAATGCGCCGAAGCCACCTTTTGGACTGATTTAAATTTTTCATTCGTAAGCAAGTCTAAACATCACTTCTGTTCCAGCAAAGCACTTACAATATTCACGGGGACCGCAGTGGTGTAGTGGTCAGACCACTCGCCTCTCACCAAGGCGAGCCGCGTTCGCTTCCCGGCGGTGTCGCTCCTTGATATTTTCGCACGTGGGAATTGTGATGAACTATGCCGCTGGTTCGGTGGGTTTTCTCGGGTATCTCTCCCATTTCCCCAGACCTTGCATTCCGGCGCTGCTCCATACTCATCTCGTTTCACCCACATTGGCTCTCAAGACCTGGATGTCAAGGGAACCTAAAATCTCTCCACTCCCCTTACAACATTCACTGCGCGTATTTTATGGCAACGCCCGCTCACCTGGTGAAGATGCAAGACAGGTGATGGTTCATCTCCAACCATCGAGATGACTTAAAATACATGTACGATAAACACCAAATTTGAATTATTTTATTTTTAAACAAGACATTCATCGTTGAAGAGAGTTTCTCCTGAACTACTGCGTGAGGAGTCCTTGGTTCCTATTTCAAGTAGGCATAAAGTTGTGTTAAACTTGAAGGTGAAGTTTAGGTTTGGTTTACAATAACTGTAAAATAAATCGACACCAACCGGCACATGCACTTAGAACCATTTTTTTTTACAAACTAATATAAAACTCATATACAAAACTTTAAATAATTCAATTAAGGTGGAGGAAAGTCCTTCCAAGTCTGGTGAATATTTTTTTTTCTCGAAGTTAAATATTGTACCATAAANGCAATTAAGGTGGAGGAAAGTCCTTCCAAGTCTGGTGAATATTTTTTTTTCTCGAAGTTAAATATTGTACCATAAAAGTTGTAGTATATATATTTTATCTGCGGCACGCACTTTACATAAAGTTCAATTATTTGTCAACCAATTTTGATAGAAGATAAAAATTCTTACGAAACTGGGGCAAAATTTTTAAATATGACATGTAGTCACAATAGGTTTAGCAAGAGCCTGCCAACGGATTGCGGAGTCACACAAGCTACCGCATAATTATACAAACTTGATGAATTTCAGAGCATGTACAAAATTTAACATAATAATGACTCCAAATAGAAAGGTGTCGCCAGCACATGCGACGTGTGACATGGAACACACAGTCGACTGCGCCCCGTTCCTGCATGCCAGAGCCTGTCCACAGTGACACCTACATTATGGATGGCCACCACCATGTCGGGGAAGGGGCAGCGGGGGTGTAGTGGTCAGACTACTCGCCTCCCACCAAGGCGAACCGGGTTCGATTATCGACGGGGTCGCCCCCGGATTTCCACATGTGGGAATCGGCGGCTTTCCTCGGGGATCTCCCGTTTCTCCTGTACTTGCATTCCGGCGCTGATTCATACTCACCTCGCTTCATCCCCATCGGCTCTAAAAACCTCGATGTTAAGAGAAGCTCAAATCTCTTCACTTCACTAATTCGGAAAGTTATGATAATGTTCAGAGGTTTGGAGCGCAGTTGGGGCTTGTGGTAAAGAAACCGTATAAGTGAAAACAAGGAGCAACAAATTGGAAGAAATTACACATGAAAAAAATAACAGCAATACATTTTTAAGCTAACGGTCCAGTCTTCCCCGCCATTCGTGCCACCCATCGCCAGCCGACAGCCTGCGTGAATCACACCTCCGACATTCCCCAGGTACATTCCTGGATGACGTGGAGGTGCGAGGGGGCCTGTGACCTCGCCCCTGGCGGCGACCAACACCTTCCACCAAGTCCAAGAACCTCTGTGGACACTGAACTGGGTCTTCTGGGGCATTCCTGCGTGGGAAGACGTCCAGAAGGGACCGCGCGAGTACAAATACAGGCCTCGCCCCGCCGGTGGGAGTTTCTGCGCGCGTGTGTACCGCGGTGACTGGGAGTCGTGGTGACTGTGTGGAGTCTTCGGCGTTATCGTGGACTAGTGCGGCGGTGTTCGTGGTTGACCCGGGCGTCACAGTGGAGGATGGGGCACCACGAGGGGCTTACACGCTGATGCTGGTCCATTGATTTAGAAAATCAGACTAAAACATCTCTAAATAGTATAAAACAAAGTCGCTTATCCGCGTCTGTCTGTGTATTCACTTAGTTCTTCTAAACTACTTAATGGATTTTGATGCGGTTTTCAATATCATTTAGAGAATTTATTGAGGAAGATTTTGTTGTATAATACATTTATATTCAATGTAAGAATAGTAGAGAAATGTCGAACCATTTGTAATCAAGTTGTAAAAAACCGTTTTTAGAGCGCTTACATGGCTTGCGCTGACTAAACCATAAGAGATACATCAAATTAATAAATTACATAATTGTAGCTCTCAAAAAGGTTTACAAAAAAGTCCGCGATAGAATATGTTTATCTTTTAAGGATGACCCACAGTAACCATTTATGTATTTCAAAGTATCGCTGTAAAAACTAAATTGTTACCGGGCGAAGCCGGGCCGGTTCGCTAGTTCATACTAACAGGACTTATTATTTATGAAATGGGGCGATGTAATTAGATACTATGAAGCAGTTTACTGGTTTCGCAATGTAAGGGAGACCGGGATCGGAAGTGACACGGATCCATTGTAACAGCTGCTATAACGGTTGGTACCAAACATTTATCACACGTGTCATTAGACCTTCTCGTCAGTGTGAAACTGGGCGTTAACTTTCGAAAGTAAATTTTTAATCCATTGCATGATTTCTTTAATTTAATAGTGTAAACCGTGAATGACAATATCAGTACTATAACGGTTTTGTAAAGAATTTGATGCACTTTCTTCTGCTGTGTCTGTAACGGTTTCAACCCCACAGAACACTAAAAGTATGAGGTCTTTTGTGAAGCAGTGCAGTACGGGGTCATTTGTAACACGGTTCTCGGGACGTTTGTAACATGTTACAATTGTCCCCGTTGTGTTTGGAAGTAATTAAGCTGCACCTGCTACCTTTCAATATGATTGGAATTTGTTCGCAGACTTAAATTTTCCCCTGCGTCAAATTGTTTGTTATACTCTCGTAATACTTTTAATATTGAGCATTACAAATAGAACCAATGTAATTTTAAAAAAAGTTTTTTTATTTGAATAGAAGATGACAAGTGTTCTCAGTATTTTTTTTNAAATAGAACCAATGTAATTTTAAAAAAAGTTTTTTTATTTGAATAGAAGATGACAAGTGTTCTCAGTATTTTTTTTAATGTGCTTAAAAGTTGCTAACCGCATTGTTTATATGCAGACTAATTTCACTTTTCCAAGAATATTTTTTTCCAGTACTGAAATACTTAATATGTAGACCTATTAATATAAAATGATTTTTATTGAATTTCAAAAAACAATTGTTCCTTCCAGTGATAGACTTTTTAAAAATCAATGGCATTGTTCTCCTTTCCTTTCTCCCTCATTNAAAAAACAATTGTTCCTTCCAGTGATAGACTTTTTAAAAATCAATGGCATTGTTCTCCTTTCCTTTCTCCCTCATTGCTCTCACTATTAACAGCCATTGGACAGAAGTGTATATGGCCCACTAAAGTAACACCTATCTCGAGCTGTGGATTCCTTGTTAAAATGTCACCCAGGAAAAATAATCACGATATAGCCTATGATAAACCTTCCAGAAATAATTTCCTCTGCTATCCCAGAGGCTGCACCTCTCGAAAATATTGTTACGCGTCAACTGCCGCACCGGAAGCGGGCACTGTGTTACCTTGTTATGCATGGACACTGATCTGTGGGGGTGAACCGCATCAACCCTCCCCTCCCCCTGACAGATCCGCTCCTTGTTCCGTCACCAGGCGGCCGAGAATGATTTACGACTGACCTGGCTGGTACCTCCTGCTGAAGGAACCGACGACTTGGAATGATGAGCAAGAATGTTCTGGTAACTACCTTCCCTCGGCGCAACGCGGCATTTAAAGAACTTTCTCGGCTATGGCCGATGACACTATAAATACCACCGCAGCTGGAGTGTCGACAGTCTTTTGTGGAAGTCATCTGGCTGAAGTGCGGTAATCTGGTTAAAGTTAAATACAGCTAGGAACATCGGCGGAGAGGATAGACGACGGCAGAGGATATACGAAGACGGCAGGTGAGTGTTTCTGCTGTGTGGAGGAACGAGATGGAGTGGTATCCGACTAGTTGAAAGCTACTGTGCATGAGGGTGCTCGGAGATCTCTAGAACATTTCGGACTGGTGGAATCTTGACTGAACTAAGGTGGGACTGTATAAACATGCGGTACGGACTTTATTGTAAATATTGGAGCAGTCAAATATTGACATATAATTTATGACATAATTCAATAGGTTTTGACAATTANGACTTTATTGTAAATATTGGAGCAGTCAAATATTGACATATAATTTATGACATAATTCAATAGGTTTTGACAATTACTTATTGGTACTGACTTTCGGTATTTTACTACCGTGATTTATTTGACGTAATTGTAAATTGCATTGATTTATTTTATTGTAAATAACAAGTTGACGCGAATCGCTCATACTTAGATTAGTCACGACGCTAGATACCCGCGCAGGGGAGAAACCTGAGGTAATNGACTTTATTGTAAATATTGGAGCAGTCAAATATTGACATATAATTTATGACATAATTCAATAGGTTTTGACAATTATTTATTGGTACTGACTTTCGGTATTTTACTACCGCGATTTATTTGAGGTAATTTTAAATTGCATTGATTTATTTTATTGAAAATAACAAGTGCTAACAATTTATTGTGAGCTACTGAGTCGAGAGTATTTTCTTTTGTCATTGTTGTAAATAAATTAATAAATTATAATTAACTCTTATATTTAATTATGACCTCCATCCCTTAAATAACTTGGCTAAGCCCAATGCTATTGAGAAATTGTATCACTATAGTAAGTAGATTAAAGTTTCTGGACTCTGGCCATTCAATTGGAACGGTTTTGACGAAATATAATTTTTTTCCCTGAAACATTTACAGATCAAAATTTATTTGCAAATAACGACATCGAAAAAGATGATGTGCATCAGGCTAATACGTCTGTCACAAACTCCGAATTCTCACGAACATTCCAGAACCATCCTCTCCTGAACAGCGTCCGCTTTCCACACGACCAGGAACTTCAGGATTAGGTGCTGCAAAATGTCCACCGCAGAAGGCCTGTCCATTTCCAAAGACAGAAAATGAGCTCCAAGTTATTATCTGATGGTAGAAAGAAAGAAAGAAAGATAAAAGTGCTATTCTTACTGACACACCTGAAAACAAATAACTAGAAAAGGCCAAGATAAAAAAATTGGTACTCCTTGTGAACACGTGAACAATGACTTCAGAGTATACGATGCAGGTCGTGGGCCGATGTCGAAAGCACTAAAAGATTATTCGCCATTTTATAAATGTGATTTATGCAGTTGAATCAAGTGTGTGAAGAGGTAATTTATAAAGGTGTTATTCTGACGTCTATTTGTTTCTTAAAAATTTTATCGAGGTTAATAACCTTTATGGTGAACTAGTATTGATTTTGTTTCACTTTTCCATCTTTACGGCACTTGAACACAATTAAAGTGTATTATAATTGTTTAAATGGATGAGAAACGTTAATTATACAAATGAGCCAACCTCAGTTACGATTGTGAGGTCAATAACAATAATAATTTTTAGTGACGTAACTAACTGTCCCGCCTTTATAGTTATCATTATATGTGTTAAATGTAGAGAAATATTAGGCAGAAAAAAAATTAGAATAACATGTTTGCTACTTCCGACTGCATGTGAAAATTTACAAGAATATATTTTAGTCACACTCCACTGCCATTTATCTAAGTACCATTCCAAACACCGATAATGTAAACCAAACTTAAACGCCAGCAAAAAAAAAAAAAAAAAAAAGCTTCTATTGTAATGCGTATTGCTGTCTGGAGTCGAAATGAAGTAGTTTCCTTCCAACGCGAAGAAAACCATCATGTTCAATAGAAGGCAGTGATGAAACCACTTCAAACTGTACGAATTACTGATTCTTTTTATGGAACGGTACAAATAGAAACAAAAAAAATTCTGAACTAGTGAGTTCGAGCTAAATCAACATCACAACTAAAGCACGTAAATTATGCATGCAAGGAAAACATAAAACCTGAAATACCTAAAAAAAAAAATTACCCATCGCCTAAAACTGCAGGGCGGAAAATGTTCAAATTTTTTTTATTGCGCGGCAGAACTTTGCACAAAGTATACGTTATTAAACTAACTTCTTTTTTTCCTGATGCCGCACGATACCCGCGTGTATAAACAGTGAAGAAGTTTGTAAGACTGCCGGGTTCGCAAGCGTTATTTGTTGACGCCGGCACGTTTACCGACAAGGGTACAAGCGGGGGAAAAACTTTTTCAATTACTGGCGCTGCAACTTGGAAGAGATTGTTGGTTTGAGACCGGCGAGGATGAAGTAAAGGGAAGTGTTCGGTGAACAAGGTCACGCGGGGGAGAAGGGAAGTGCGCACTCCCTCGCGAGATAATTTTTACGAGGCGCAGTCGTGGGAAGGACGAAGAGCGGTTTATCTGCGGCGTGGCTTCGCGCCCCAGAAACGCGTTATGCATGAGGAGTGTTCGCTGACGGCGAAGGAGAGAGGACGCACGCGCGGGGAAGGAGACGTGTGGGCGGAGGGAAAGAAGCCGTAAATTTTTTTGCAGGAATATTCCACTTTCGTCACTTCAGCGCACTCGCCCTGCAACTCTGCGCGCCTCAGTTCAGTCTCCCGGATCAAATCTCGTCGGGTTTCCGGGGGCGACCCAAATAGTTTCCCTTCCTCTTCGCACCGCCCACTGTCTATGTTCGCCATCATGCTTTTCTCCGGTACCTTCGTGGAAGGGTCTCCGAAAACTTTCTATCTCGTCCTTAATACTCGGAGGAAGATGCTAGCTTCACCGCATAGCGACAGGCGGTGAATTTCTCGCTACATTATTTCTTAAGTTACAAATACAATTAACAATAACATACATACTCAAATCTAATTCAAATTAAATCCGAACATCGCCTTTAAAGACAATAAAACAGACGTCGCAAACAAGTAACGAATTACTGAAGTTTGAAAAACTTCACGTGTAAAAAAAAATGCCACTAGCGCTTTTTAGTGGGAAGACGCAGTGACAACACTAAACACGAGAGCAGTCATTTAACAGAGGCCAATACCAACAATGTACTCACAAGTAGTAAGAAGCTCGCTGGGACTGACACTTCCATTCCTCAAGCATTGCTGTTTGTGACAGTGTGTTCTAAAGCACGCACGCAAGCGCGCGCGCGAGCACACACACACACACACGGGACCACAGAAAAATACTAATACAGGAAAGAGTTCTTAGACAAATGGGTAATATATTTTATTTTACATGGTCACAAAACATCTCTTAACAGCGTGACAAACTAAACTTCGAGTTAAAATAGTAATGCATATGTTGTATGTTAAATCTTAAACTAAATTATAAATAAAAAATGATTTACCTTAGTTTGTAGCAAGCATTAGAGTGAATGATATTTTAAATCTAAAGATGTAATATTATAGAAGGTTGTTGCTTCGCTTCCCCTCTGTCACGTGCAGGCTTGATATTAATTCAATGAGACTGCAGAACTGTTCCAAGCAATTTTAAATATACATTTTTTATTATTATTATTATTATGCATTGTATTTTAAACCCGAGTCGTTTCGAAGCTTTAAGAGGCGATACATTTACGTTCATAACACGTGTTAATATTTGTTGGTAACAGCCACCGACTGTGTCGCCATCTCTCTAAGAAGCGTGCTCCCGAGAAACTCTGCTACAAATAACATATAATTTTGCATACGTACAATAAAAAACTATGCGAACAAACACGCGGCATTTTATGTTTTCTACAGTAACACATTTCCGGGTGCAGCGATTCTCCTAGATAATAATTCCTATTCGGCTTGCGAACGCTGGTTCAGCGCGGCTCGACGTGATGTCTGTTACCGTGTCGTACTGGGCGCGAACAAGACTTCCCTGCCTCCGAAATATCTGAAGTATCTGCTTACTGTGTTATATTAATGAAAAGAAGAACGTGGGAAGTGCGTGCTCGTTTTTCAAAGTAATTCTCCGTTATTCGACGCCACACATTTAAAACCTGAAGTAGTCAGTGAGCGGTGCTGGCGGCAGTGGTGCCAACAGTATGCGGAAGTAGCAACCCGACCAAGCCTGTGCCGAGACAGCGGTAAAGAGCTGAAGCTACACGCCGCTTTTGATAGCGAAATAATGTATTATTATGAACGAACGTGCGTTGTCCGGCAGTTTCCCCGGATTCTTAATATTTCCAGGTTTGACTTATACGATACTGTAACGTCCAAAATGATAATACACGATAATAATCGCAATCGAAGTCTCAGAAACGTTACCAAATTCGCAGTTTATAATGANCGTCCAAAATGATAATACACGATAATAATCGCAATCGAAGTCTCAGAAACGTTACCAAATTCGCAGTTTATAATGAACTAGCGAACCGGCCCGGTTTCGCCCGGTAACAATTTAGTTTTAACAGATATACTTTGAAAGACAAAAATGGTTACTGTGGGTCAACCTTAAAAGATAAACATATGCTATCACGGACGTTTCTGTAAACCTTTTTAAGAGCTACAATTCTGTAGCACATTAATTTCATGTAACTATTGTGGTTTAGTCAGCGCAAGCCATGTAAGCGCCCTAAAAGCAACAAAATCCATCAAGTAGTTTAGAAGTACTAAGTGAATACACAGACAGACGCGGATAAGCGACTTTCTTTTATACTATTTAGTGATTAAACAGTGATTCACAGTTTTGTGTTACAAACATGTTTGCTTGCTGAAAATAAAAGTTTCACAATGTGTGACCTATAGATTACAGTAGTCAACAAAGTATTTCCTTGGAAAATGGTTCGTGCAAAAATTACATTACAAAAAGACTGATCACTATTGCAAAACACACTGCAGGTGAGATGTCTAAAGCCTTTCTGCATAATACAGTTGTTTCTTGGCCTGAATCCACGTCAAGTTTCGAGTTGTGCCTAAATTGAAACTTTTTTCCTTTTTATACATCTATATTATAATTTACAAATATTTTATTTTATGAATGCTTTTTTATTTTTACTTTTATAAATTAGCTATTTTTGAGGCAGAAGTTCATATATAAACACAGTACAGTTTGCTCATAAGTACAATGACAAAAGGATTCGCAGAAGGATCAGCTGATGACAGCGTGTAAATAAACAATACCGCTGCTACTTACCCATCAGCTGACGCAGGGATAGAGGAGCGAAAAATAAACATTGGCACTACTTTCACCGAACAATCGAAATCTTGCCTTAGTATCTGAAGTGAAATTGCACATATTGCTGACATGGTTATTAAATGTCAAATCGCAAATAAAGAGAANCTTGCCTTAGTATCTGAAGTGAAATTGCACATATTGCTGACATGGTTATTAAATGTCAAATCGCAAATAAAGAGAATTTTTTTTGTGATTACGATGATAGGTATTTGTAGAATGACTGCTTTATCAACTCAAAACAAGAAAAATTATTTTATAACCTGAGGAGACGGACATACGAACTTATGAAACTACAAACCCGCACAGGAAAAAACATGCTCTCGCACAAGCAAAATACAAATTTTCAGTAAGATAATATTTATCACAGATTTGACAGTCANCAGGAAAAAACATGCTCTCGCACAAGCAAAATACAAATTTTCAGTAAGATAATATTTATCACAGATTTGACAGTCACAGAGGGAGATGGCAATAATTAGTCTGGTGTAATAACTTATGAGAAAACTAAGTTCTGATCAGTCACAGATTCGCTGTACATGTAAATTATTCAGCATAAAATTTTCTGCAAGGCTAAGTAAGCAACACATCGCCAGTGAGCCTAAGAACCAAGATAACACATCAAGGCGGGCATATATATATACATACAATATATACACATACTACATATATCGTTTACTGTATGTTAACGTAAAAGAATATCAAAAAAGGTTCCGATAAAGTTTGTTCCTCATCAAATGAGAATTTCAGGCACACACAGATTCAGCTATTGCGTCCTTACCACTCAACTACTTAAGGCCTACCTGGAGTTTTTTTTCCGCGTTTGAGGCCGAGAGGTGCGGAAGCGATAAGGGCGACACTGCCTCGCGCATCAAGTCCGTCATAGCCGCTAAGCCTAAGGCTCTGAACTGACGTGCCGTGTTCGCGTCGTGCAGCGTGTACCTGTGGGTATTTCAGCGGTGACGCTATTTTTTGATTCGTGAAAAGTCTGTAAGACCGTTCAATGCAGGGCCCTTGGGTAATTCTGTATGTATCTGACGCGTATATGTTGTGATACAGTGCTTTGCAAAAGCCGCCTTAACAATTTTAGGAGTACTAAAAATCGTGAATTTCTTACACACCGCAACGCAGTTCAAGCGCAAGGTAGGTGGAAGCCTAAGTTTGCAAGGGTGACTGACTTACTGTAAATCGCTGTAAACTAGTCCTTGTGTTAATGGTGGTCTTTGCTCATCCTNAGTTTGCAAGGGTGACTGACTTACTGTAAATCGCTGTAAACTAGTCCTTGTGTTAATGGTGGTCTTTGCTCATCCTTGAAAGCCCAGATAACCATTTTGACAGTGGCCGCAAAATCCTACAATCATCTTTGATCCTTGTGTTGCAAACGCGCACTTCATTCAGAGATTTTCCTCGGCGACATGTACGTGGAAGTTATTCAAATATTTCAAAGCATAGGTTAATCNGCGCACTTCATTCAGAGATTTTCCTCGGCGACATGTACGTGGAAGTTATTCAAATATTTCAAAGCATAGGTTAATCATACATTGCAGTTATTGGTTTTTACACATGTGAGTGTTAATTAGGTTGTAGCAAATAACTGAATTATTTGTGTCCATAGTACATCCAAACACACGAAGCAGGTTAACCGGGTTTACTCACAAATATTAAAAATCACAAAACCAATAAGAGGATACTTCAGAAAATTTTACATAAAAGAAGTGCAACAAGAGTCCATAAGAATTCAATTCGAAAAAAATACAGTATCAACACGATACATACCAACATACATGCATACATGCATTTACATAAACATTTCAAGAACTTTATCATGTTTTGCACGACTCGTGCCTAATCTGCAAAGCATATTCACAGAATAAATGAAAGCTTTTACCTGGAAGCATGACCACAAAACGTGAAGTCGCAAGAAGAGGAAACCAAAAAAGTACCTGAAACAAAAAATAATTCACCTTAGATACCACATGTGATGCGAGTAAGAAAACTTTGTATATAAGTAGCTAACCAACATAAGTAATATGCCAACTTTGATGAGGTACTTAAAGAAATAGATATACTGTAGTGCGCTGCGTCTTTAAAAACGTATAAGCAGACGGAAATTCTGACAAGATTTGATAAAAACCGGTAGAGCATCTAATGAGATATGATGTTAACCTATAGCAATATTTGTACGGAGGTATTACAATAGAAACTTTAATTTCAAACTGGTGATTTTATTGCGTTTATTGATGCACTGAAATAACGGACTACTTTATAAACATTTTTGTAAGACTTGCACNAACTGGTGATTTTATTGCGTTTATTGATGCACTGAAATAACGGACTACTTTATAAACATTTTTGTAAGACTTGCACTGCACTGTTTGCATACAAGATATTGTGGGATTTGTTTGAGAAATCACATAAATATGACGTACAGTTTAAATTTCAGATGGCATATATCAACACAACACACTAAACCAGTCATCAATTTCTGTACTTAATGCAACAAACAAGAACAGCCAGCAAGCCAAGCTGTATTCAAATCGCTTTTATTGTTACAAAGATACAACATCCTAAGTAACACAAATTGCAGCAAGACAGTGATTTACAAAATACATAAGCAGCTTATTCGCTTAAAATGAGTTATATTGTGCTATCTGCAAGTGTCGATAGTTTAATAATTTGTTGGCTCGTTTCGGCAGTTTCTTCAATAAGTTGTCAACGCCATATCACAAAATGGCAGGCAAGAATTTAAAGGATTAATAAATTAATGGTTACCTTTATAATGCCATCCTTAAAAGTTTTCTTGAAAAGTGTAAGTGTTCGATAGATATGGTCTACTAACAAAATACTGCAACCATTTTAAAAATAAGCGTTAGATAGCCTTAATTCGTAGAGTGTGGGGCAGGATACAACAGCACCAGTTGCGTGTCGAAATTGGCGTGATTCAATTGAGTAGTTTCCAAAATATGACAAAAGAGCTTTACTTTTCAGAAGGCACTGTCTAGTAAAATGGCGGAAAAAAGAGGCAGCGTGATAACGTATTGGATTCTCGCGATCAGTACTGCCAGCATACGAAGTTTGTTAAAATTCCCAAATGCTTCGGTGATTATGGNGATCAGTACTGCCAGCATACGAAGTTTGTTAAAATTCCCAAATGCTTCCGTGATTATGGTTACTAACCTAAAAAGAAGGATGACCACCATTTGAAAATGAATATCTCTAAATAGTATAAAACAATGTAACTTATCCGCGTCTGTCTGTGTATTCGCTTAGTACTTCTAAACTACTTGATAGATTTTGATGCGATTTTCATCATCATTTAGAGAAATTCTCGAGGAAGGTTTTGGTGTATAATACATTTATATTTAATGTAAGGATAGTAGAGAAATGTCAAACCGTTTGTAACCAAGTCGTAAAAACCGCTTTTAGGGCGCTTACATGGCTTACGCTGACTAAACCATAAGAGATACTTCAAAATTAATGAACTACAGAATTGTAACTTTCAAAAAGGTATACAGAAAAGTCCGTGATACCATATGTTTATCTTTTAAGGATGACTCACAGTAACCATTTTTGTCTTTCAAAGTATCGCTGTAAAAACTAAACTGTTACCGGACGAAGCCGGGCCGGTTCGCTAGTCTGATATACTACAATCGTACACGTTAAGGATGGGTTACTATATAACAACTTGCATGCCAAATGTGGTGGATATAGGTTTATATGTTCCCGAGATAAGATGAAGGATCTTATTTTTTCAGGTGACGCTAACTTCAAAAACAGCACAGCACACCAGTAAGGGCAAAAGTATCTTCAATTAAAGCTGTTTGTGTGATCTGTAGATGTACAGAATTTGGTTTAAATCCGAATGATGGGTTTCTGAGAAGTGAAATAGCTCTCAATAAGTTTTAATGACTGCTATTTTAGAAAATATTTATTTGGCGTGTTCGAAAAGTTTAAAAGACGGTAGTGGAAGTGTATCCAGTTTAGTGAAAATCTGAGATTGGGTTAAATAGTTTTTACGGCGAAATACGCACAAAAACGCACACGGACACACAAACAGGAAGGTGATATCATAAGTTCAACTTTCCTTCGAAAAGGCCAAAAACATGCTATATAGCACGCAATGGAACCTATTATATATAATAAATATACTGAAATGCAGCAGAAATAATACTGTAAATTTGGAAACCATCCCCTCCCGGGGGGGGGGTATTAGATGATGGACAAGGTTTGCGTAAAAATTCCTTTCACATTGTGGCTTTTTTTTTTTTTTCAACAGTCCAGTAATTCAAGCCACAAAACGATCCATTTGCCATTCGGCTATAGAATTGATATGAAATTCTAGTTAACAGAAAGCATTACAAAATACTACATATTGTTACATATTGCTGGTCCACATCGTTTCCCTTGCCCAGTCCCGCTCGAGCAAGGAAACAAGTCTGCCAAGGTCAGAGTGGTTAGGTAAGAAGCAGGCGGCGAGTTACAAAGACAAGCTGCCGCATGCCAGCGCGATAAGCCTATCAGGACTCACGCGCTCCTGGCCTTCAGCAGATTGAACTTCTGAGGTTATCTTTGAAAGAATGTTCTGGTCATTGCTCTGGTCTCTCTCAGCGAGACTCGGTGTGTGCGGAACGTTCTAGATCGGGCCAGCGAGACTACTTAGGCCGCGATGGGCCTCCGAGCCGATAGTTTAGAGTCTGGAGGATTGTGCGGCCTTAAGCGACGGGTGTGCGAAGACGACGTGCCGGCAGAGCGTCGAGTGACGGCGGGAGTGACCAGCGGGAGTGAAACCTGCGGACTGCGAACATCGGCACAGTGAAGAGAGAGACCGGCGGGCTGGACTACACTTCACGCGGAATAACTCCGAGCCTGGCCGACCGTTACAAATGGAATGCAGGAGTGTGAGTCATGGAAGGGGGGAGGCGAAGCCACAGAGCGATAACGCGTACTTGACACCAGCGCGGCTGCAGCTACTATACAGAGTGAAAATGTAGTCCCTTTGTCGAGTCTGAAGCAGAAGTAGGTATCGCGGGTACGTCCACGTTACTTAGACACGTTTTCCTTTAATGTTTGTATCTGAGGTTTGTGTGTGTGTGTGAAGTTCATCACTTCTGCAGTCGGTGTTCTTTAATCTGTAGGAGACGACACAGTGAAGTACGCGCAGTACAACATTATACATTTAAACGCCTCCAGTTTTGTCAAAANTAATCTGTAGGAGACGACACAGTGAAGTACGCGCAGTACAACATTATACATTTAAACGCCTCCAGTTTTGTCAAAAGTGGAAGGTAAGAAACTTCACTCACAGGTGCGCGCAATGGTTTACAATGTTCTGCAGTTTATGGAAAACGAAGCGAGATGAAGGCAACCATCCATTCCACTTGAAAGAAAGCCCACCTGATAACATCCTAGGTGACGAGTGTGTCTCGCACCACATAGCAAACAATTAAAGAGGGAAGCTAATCAGGCAGAAGCCGGCGGAGGAACGTCTTTCTCAGCACCCAGCAAGAAACGAAATAAAACCTCTAAATACGACCTTGATACCTTCGACGAAGCTGTGGTACGACATACTGTTTGTAATTTCTACCTAACTGAAAAACGTTTGCCGACTGTGGAAACTCTAAGACTTAAGATAAAGGATGACATAAATTACCAAGAAATTAAAACCGTACAATTATTTACATGGATGAGCCGTACATTTTGTCATCGCATGTAAAAAATTAAACGTGGAGTAACATGTCTTCCAACGGTCTGCTAGCACCTGTGGCAAAAGGTAAGCGGTTAATAATGACTCACGCAGGAGGCGAAAACGATTTTGTACCTAATGCTCTTGCAATATGGAAGTCACACCAGGAAACAGGGGATTATCACAAAAATATGAATATATAAAATTATTAAAAACCAATTAACGAGCAATTTACAACAAATTTTCCACCTGACAGTATTGTTGTGATAGGTAATGCTCCCTATCGCAATGTAAAGGTAAACAAAACACCTACCTCCAGCTCAACTAAGATAGNAATATAGAAAATTATTAAAAACCAATTAACGAGCAATTTACAACAAATTTTCCACCTGACAGTATTGTTGTGATAGGTAATGCTCCCTATCGCAATGTAAAGGTAAACAAAACACCTACCTCCAGCTCAACTAAGATAGAAATTCAGCAGTGGTTAGGTAAGGAGAATATTTTGTTTACCAGTGACAAGCTAAAACCAACTTTGTATGACCTCATAAAGCAACACAAACCTCGGCAAGTGCAGTACTCGGTAGACAGGCTGTTGGGAAATCATGGCCACACAGTCCTTCATCTGCCCCCCTATCATCCGGATTCGAATCCGACACGAGAAGTCGCTTCAAAAAATGTCACTTGCAATTTGACAGATGTGAAAAAACTCAGCGAGGACATATTTAACCGAATGGGGCCAGAAGACTGGATAGTGATTTGTAATCACGTCAAGACACTCGTGCTACGTCTATTATGACAAGGATGTGCGATTTGACATTGAAATATATAAAGTGATTATAAATGTAGGTGATGCGGACAGTGGCAGCAGTGACGTTTACACGTCAGTGTCAGCGGCTGGAGCAATNCAGTGGCAGCAGTGACGTTTACACGTCAGTGTCAGCGGCTGGAGCAATGAGTGGCACTGAAGAACTGCCGTAGTACTTCATACGTCAGTGGTAAGTAGTCAATGTTTTCTACTTTTCTCTACTTGCTGCAGAGGCTTGGTTTTACTCCTGTTTCTCTCCTCTATGTACCGCCCCTCCGCTCGTGTGCCACCCGCCCCTCCTTATGAGTGACAGCTCAAGGTCGGAGTTATTCCGCGTCTGGTGTACTGAACTGGATGCATGAGTGATATACACTTGGAATGTTGGAAATAGTAGACAAATTGAATATATGCAAATAATGAGTGTGAATTAAGTGATTGTAAACAATATAAGGGATATTGCTAATGGCTTTAATTATAATTTATATAGACATTAAATATTGCGCTCGCTGAGAACAAGAGTAATAGTGGAGACATATACTTAAATGTTGTAAATTATAGCTGCGCGAATAAATTAAAAATGTAATTTAGTTATTTTATTTTTATTGAGTTCTCCGTCCCTCACGAACTGAATACGCCCCTCTGGCGTCTTTTAACAATAATACGACTATTGTTTATAAAACCGTCGCTCCTCAAGAAAAGTGACAACTAAAAAAATTCAAGTTATGAGTTACGACAGGTGATATACTCGGTAAGTGATGTTACATAAAGGAAACATTACTGCANTAAAAAAATTCAAGTTATGAGTTACGACAGGTGATATACTCGGTAAGTGATGTTACATAAAGGAAACATTACTGCAAAGTAACTCTAAATACTTAGATAGATGACATTAAATGTTATTTCTTCCATGAAGGCAGTTTATACCTACAGAACTGNAAGTAACTCTAAATACTTAGATAGATGACATTAAATGTTATTTCTTCCATGAAGGCAGTTTATACCTACAGAACTGATATTTTCAAACTGTTCTCCTGAAAAACCGTACTTTATGAGCTGCATTACTTTTTTATAAATTTACAATATAGAAAATGAACAGCGTAGCGCAATTCTGACGGAGTTGTTGCATAATATTCGGGAAGTAAATTTAATTTTTGAAATAGTATCTACTTTCAGGTTTTTTTGACACATCTCAGTCCTCGAGGCATTAAAAAACATGTTAATATGAAATTTCTTGGCATAACCGGAAAAAAATTTAGAATTTTTCCTGGGAAATAAAGCAGTTGATTATTAAAACAAAAACGCAAAAAGGTAAATAGCATGTTATAAAATTTTANATTTTTCCTGGGAAATAAAGCAGTTGATTATTAAAACAAAAACGCAAAAAGGTAAATAGCATGTTATAAAATTTTACAAATTTCAACAACCCATGACTTTTGGCTGATAGAGCTATTCTTTATTTGAAATGTCAGAATATTTAGGGACCTTTCTTTCGGTTTTCGAACAAATTTTATTTTAATGAGCTCTGAAAATATTATATAAATTATACTTACAAGAATTACCCTGTACAACTAAATACCTGTAACGTAGAAAAGGTTAGAATTAAGACACNTATATAAATTATACTTACAAGAATTACCCTGTACAACTAAATACCTGTAACGTAGAAAAGGTTAGAATTAAGACACAAGCTTTCGAATGAAATTTGGATATCAAATTGAGTTTGTCTCGGCATATCTATTTAAAAGTTTTTAGGATAAGGAAGAGAGAAATGATGGAGCAGGGAGGGGGATACAAAGCATAACCACACGGACAATTTCAAAGTTTATTTTATCCCAAAGATAAATTAGTCAGGTCGGAGACGGGAGGGAAGTGTGGGAAGGGTAGTCAGAAGTGATTATGGTAGAACCACGTGATTATTACTATTCACTGATTTAGTTGTTGTAGATTCATTCGACTACGCCTTTACATAGAATTTATCGTCGTAGTCTTTGAAAACTAGTTAACCAAAGTTTGTGCTAGATGCGCAGACGAAACTACTGCAGGTAAATGGACGACCTTGCAGTCGCTTGATCAACCAACTTATTAAATATTTTACTTACTGCGGCGTTTAAAAAGGCCTACCGCTTGAAAGACGTGGAATTCCAGACCGTGACCTTTTCGACGCAGTCTTACTGTTAAGCCGTAAATTACGCCACAGTGATCGACTACTAGCCAGCCGTAAGAACTTAGTATTCCAGAGACGTTTGTAATGGTGTCACGCGAAAATACGAGTATACACAAAGAAAATTGCTGGTTAGGCCCATGTTTTGATACCTATCTGTGCAACGCCTTGAAGTGCTATGTACAACGTTGCACCCGAAGACACTAATATATTCTACGGACCGTCCTCACTCGAACCCTACATATGACGTTGTAAATGACCTCCCACTAAACGAAACTTGGTTGTTATTGCCGACCAACGTACGTAAACTGACTACGGCGACCAACATCAAGAGTGTGCCAGACCGTCGTTTGGACGGGAAAATTTACGAGGCAGTTCTTGCAGCGCTGGCGTGCTCTTGAACTGAGCTCGCAGTTACGAGCCGCCCAAACCTCGTCACGCACTCAACTCACTCTTGTACTGAACCTCGCACGTGATTGGCAACTGACAATACAAAGCTACGCATTATCAGAGACTCCCAAGGAGACAAATAAAATCATAACCGTGTTTGCTGAAAATACGGCATATCACTGTACGTGCGCGATAATAAGAAGTTATTACGGCGCATAGAGACGGGAGAATCTCCAGAACGACTTTAAAAAAAGATTGCGCACCTGTCTGTGGACTGATCTCTACAATATATTTTGTAAAAATTTACACTGCTAAATTTTTTCTGTCGTAAACTCAACGTGATCGTAGTGTTTTCCAAATTGTTAATTAATAAGCTTTTACGTCGTTACCATGAACAGTTTTTTTTATCACCACATAAAATGATTGTGTTCACTACAAAAAATAATGGCGAAGTGAATTGCAATATTTTCCGTTCGAGCGTGTCTAAATCGTGGGTCGAATACACATGTGACAAGACAAACCTGTAAAATATGCGACAACGCTCAGAAGTGGTTACCGAAACGTGAATTACAACTTTAAGGTCATGTGGCATTAGACGGTGATGCTTATTTAAAAATTCCTGCACAAGTTACATAATTCTTTCCCACAAAACAAAATTAACGGAATTATTAAGCGATATTATTTACATAGACACGTCCGACTCCATCGTTGCCTGATGTATTTGTTCCTACGCAGTACTTAAAACTCTCTTTTTTTAATCATGTATTACTGAGTACGCGTAGAAAACCGATATCGTAAAATTATAATAAAATCACGCAGTTGCTACATGGAAAGAGTTTCCCAATGCTCGATAGTACGATAATGCTAGTCACTAAATTTTGTACGTAAAAAATTGACACGCTTTTTACAGGTCAATTGCCCCAGCTGTCTGCATACTGTATGCCGGTAACATCAATGTGTCATAATTTTAAATATTATATTTGCACAACGACAACACTGTTCACCAATCCAGATCGTTGCGTGTAGAGAGAAAAAACCTCATTTCCCAAGCCGGACGTCTTTGATCTAGTACAAGCCTGCAGTGGAGAGTTTTGAACGGGTCTTAACATCGTTGTCTTAAGACCTGATGATAATGAAATGAGGTGAGTACGGATATGCATCGGAATGCAAGGGCGGGGGGAAACGGGAGATCCCCGACAAAACCCGCCAACCAGCGCCATCGTCAGGCACAATTCCCACTTGCGAAAATCCGGGAGTGACCCGGCGCGGGATTGAACCGCTTTGGTGGGAGGCGAGCAGTCTAACCACTCAGCCACTGCAGCCCCCAGCGTCTACGTCATTGAAATATTTTATCTCCTGGGAAATGTAATCTGTAAACCCACCATACACCACAGCGACTACTGTGATAAGGTTCACGCTGAACTTTACTGACTGACCAAAAATTCTTTAGCTAGCGCGAAATCATGACCCATGGTCTGATTTGGGTTTTGAAGCCACCGCGGCGTAGACAATCGTCGCATGCTCCCGTCAACGGCTCGACTCCCACGCCGCTTAGGTATCGATACATCGGGGCGACCTCTCGCTCTCTCGACGTACGAGCGTCACGACTCCGCCTACCCCAGCAGTCTCCAAGAAAACACCGCGAGGAAATCGAACTACAACGCCGCCACAGCACGCCAAACATGGACAAAAGAAAAAAAAACTACACGTAGTCAGCCCCGAAGGGTTTGCCGGAGGAAGGGGGGGGGGATTTTAATGGACCGGACGTCGAAGAACCAGGAAAAGGCGGGGTGGTCCAGGACAGGCCGCTTACGTTCAACGCTGCCGTCATCGCCAGCGACAAAGAAGAAGTGACGTTGCCAGTTTATTACACAGGCGAGGATGGTTCTAGAGCGGGGAAGGGGAGGGAGGAGTACTTGCGAAAGAAACAAACACGAAAAGAACACGAAACGTATTCTATTCTATTTATTTGATCTCGTACGACGCGTGAAAACGAGGAGCGAGGTGCAAAAATACCAGCGTTAAAAACATGCTAATTGCGTGGCGGACGCGTCCATAGAACGAGACCTCCCCCCATCCACGTCTGTTCGAGGGGGAGGGACCGTGTTATGGAAATAAAAACCACTGCTACAAAACACTCGACGACTGGCTTCCTCTCTCGCTAGTTCCCGGGCTCGAAGAAGAAGGGGTAAAAAAAAAAGATGCAAATAGATGAGGGTCGAAGGGGGTAATGACGCTTCTTAACATCCGCTGTTGAGGGGGGTGGGGGGTGGTAACAAATTGCCTGTAGCTGCGCTTCGACCAATTACACCATTAGCGCCGCGAGGCGTCATCGTCCCCGCCTAAATTGAGTTAACACCTCGCGCGCGGTTACCATTAGTTAACGAAGCTGGCGAAAGACGCGGCCTGCGCGGGAGGCGACGCCAGGCGTCCCGGGGTCCCGTGAGGCAGGTCAGCGTCGGCGGCGAGGCGCCCAGGGGGCAGCGTCTTGCACTGCGTACTCCGCGCACCAGAATCACGCACGCACGCGCGCAGCTATAGTGAGTGAATTAAGAGATTTGGGTGGCTCTCAGCAACGAGGTCTTGACAGCCGATCACGGCTATAGTCTATTCGCGGTTTCTTTACACTATTTGAATCAATCTTTGAAAAAACGCCCCATATACGACGCGTTTGGTTGTTTTCTGAATATGCAATGTATTACAAGCGTTTCATACACAGGTTAACATTAAATTATCTTACTTTTGATTAAATTCAAATTTTACTTATTTATTTATTACTAATATGAATAAAGATAGAGAGAAAATAGGTGGGTTGTTAATGTTGTTAATGCCTAGTAAGAAATTTTTCTTAAGCAAAAATATTATTACACTGAGTGCGCACGAATGTGGTGCGTTGGCCCTCTGGTGTCATTTTCTTAGCCTTGTTTGCACGAGGCGGAGGAATATCCTGGAAGTAGAACTTCAGCGGGGATTCAGAAAAGTTGAAAGCAGCCGTGAATTGAGTACATCCTCCGAGCTAGCGAATACACCTGGGCGGCTCTTAACATCGGGGTCCTGAGATCCGGCGAGGGTGAATAGAGGTGAGTATGGAGCAGCACCGGAATGAAAGGGCGGGGGAAACGGGAGATCCCGGAGAAAACTCGCCCGACCAGTGGCATCGTCCAGCACGGTTCCCACTTGCGAAAATCTATCCTCCAAGTCTGAGAAGTAAAGTCTTGGAAGCGGTAAATGCCAGGCACCAGTGGTGAGGTCGGAAATGTATCATCAGCCCCGGAACGCTTTGACTTTGACGGTATTTGTTTTGGGGGGAAGGACGGCGCAATACCGGTACTTATTTCTCGGTTCAAGCTGGTAGAAGAAATAATATATTTTCTACGACTCCTGTCGAACGCAAATACAAATCATTAATAAACAAACGTCAACTTTTCTTTAGCTTAATAATGAAGCAAATGAACTAACCAACAACCGAACAAAGCTAGCTTGATCTCGTACGTTTTAGGCAGAAAGGCGCTGGAAATGAGAACAGGTTACGGGGATGTAGATCGGAAAGGTGTGCTGCTGCCAATTGCAGGAGCAGGATATGTGTGTTTATGTAAATTATGTCATGATGGTTATAATTATAATGTTATAATCCTGCCTGTCTATAAAATTATATCTTTGTTATGATACCACACCTTCCCCTGACAAAATTCCTGGACGCGTGTCTAGTAAGGATGGCACTTTTACCCGCATAAAGTGCAGCAAAGCCTCTACGCGCAAGGCAATCCCATATCGTCTTCTCGTCGTGCTGCGTATATTCATCGCACAGAAGGAGCAAAGTCTCAAAAATATTTTCTTTGCGTTTTTTGAAGCTAGTTTTCCGGCTCAACACAAGGTGGCTCTGTAATCGCTTGCGCTGGATCGTGGCGCCATTGTGCGACGAGCCGAGTGACGTAACGCAAGCCAGCACTCCTCATTGTAAGAGCCAGACATTTGCGCAACATAAGTACGCCATAGTGGAGAGAGGAAGACAAGGACAGATGTATAGTGCTAAGTGTAGAGGGAATATGAGTTAGTGTCTCGGATGGAGAGCACATTTGAGATGTGTAGCAGCCACTGTTGTCCGTGTTCTAACCTTGGGCTGCTTCTATGCCGACATCATTATCGAAACAAACGTGTATAGGATTTGAGGTCAGAACACTCTTAAAGCAAATAAGAGCTTTGAAAAGTTTTACACTTCTTACGGCCTTAATTTTAATGCAAACGGAATATACTTAAATTTGTCAAACTAATTTATTAACATCAAAATAAGCAAATCTTTTGATAAAGCAAACGCAAAAAAAAATTTCTCGTCACTGTTCAGCACTTGATTTTGATAGTTCTATGGGAGGTGGGTGTGTCCATGTCGCGGAAATGCGTTAAAGACGACAATCGGTCTACCTCATCATAAGTATATGATGTTATTTGCCTCGCCACACAACCATGCCAAGTACAAAAATATGCGATTATACAACTGCCTTTTATCAAGCCAATAAATTAGCTCTTAAAGCGCGGACAATATCTCTCACAGATTCTGGGGCCGCGGTGGTTAAGTGTTTAGACTACTCGCCTATAAACAAGGCGAACCAGGTTCGATTACCGGCGGGGTCGCCCCTGGATTTTCGCATGTGGGAATCGTGCCGGACAATGCCGCTGATTGGCGGGTTTTCTCAGGGATTTCCGTTTCCCCCACCCTTGCATTCCGGCGCTGCTCCATTCTCATCTCGCTTAACCTTCATCGGCTCTCAAGACCTCGATATTAACCGACGGCCAAATCCCTTCACTCACTCACTGTTACAGGTTCTCTACTTCTATGGTGTATTTTTTATAATCAATCATAGTACTGCGCAGAAACCACGTCGTTTCATAGACAGAAAGTACCCAGCAAACTTGAACGCAATTTCTTAAGAAAAAAAATCCTGTACTTTAAACAATTTGTATCGCAGTTTACGCACTACGCACGCGGACGCCTTAAAGGGAATTAAATACGGCAGCAAAGAGGGAAAATATAACACACGCTTCGAGTATTTGCTTCATCCAACATACAAAAAATAACTGCCGACACTTTAAAGTAAACACATAAAATACATCCTGCAAAATTACCTCTTGCTANAAATATAACACACGCTTCGAGTATTTGCTTCATCATTCCAACATACAAAAAATAACTGCCGACACTTTAAAGTAAACACATAAAATACATCCTGCAAAATTACCTCTTGCTAACACAACGAACTTTAAATCGAATATCGAAGAACAATCAAATTTTTCCTTTTCACTCGATTACATTTTTGTGTAATGTAATTTCTGATTATTGTGTAGACACACCAAATTTAATAAAACTGTAAAAATGCTAAAGACTAAATTTCGTTGTGTAGATTTTTTTTTCAGTGTGCTAACCTTCGAATAATTATGAGGAACATTTTATTGGCTATTTCATGATAACACAAAGTTCAATTATATCAATTTATACTGCAGAGTAACCTAATTAGCTAATAGACTGACTAAACACTACTTTTCTANACAAAGTTCAATTATATCAATTTATACTGCAGAGTAACCTAATTAGCTAATAGACTGACTAAACACTACTTTTCTAGATTTTCATCTAAAAAAGTTACTTAGCAAATGCAATGGGAACGGTCGACGATATCAACATCTGTGCCATCAAAAGAAAGGAGCTTTAAAAACGCATATTTGCCATCGATTCCCATTATTTTTAATGGAGTTTTGTAAAGTTGACAATATGTACAATGGAGGTCATTTAGATGCTGTNGCCATCGATTCCCATTATTTTTAATGGAGTTTTGTAAAGTTGACAATATGTACAATGGAGGTCATTTAGATGCTGTTTTGCTTGCAGCGACAGTTACTAAAAACTGAAATTCCCGAAATATTCTATATGACTGTAAAGATATAGTTACGATTTCACTGAAACTGTAGCATCTGCCGGGTGAAGTGTTTTTTTTTTTTGCTATAAAACTTGCATGTTAGTACTCCGGATTTCGTGTGGTACAGATTATCAGTCGTTTCTGCGCCTCTGCTTTATAAGACGTCATACTCGCTGTTACACACTCGGACATAGTACAANGCGCCTCTGCTTTATAAGACGTCATACTCGCTGTTACACACTCGGACATAGTACAATAAAAATGGAAGCGGTAATCGTGTATAGCGGAAAGACTCAACCGTCGAACGAACATGTCATCAACTAAATCGGCTACAACCAGGTTCGACTTTCGGCGGTGCCAAACCAAAACTTTTGCACGTGGGCAACGTTACGGGCGTCGCCGTAGGGTTTTATCGTGTTGCTCCCGCTGAATTCCCGTCACTGACCTATCGGCCGTAAGCACCGCTCAAATACCTATCGTTCTCGACAAAATTGCCCACTGCAGTGCGATTTCTCGTCCGATTTGAGGATACGGATGTTTTTACTTACGAAGCCAGTATTCAACAATGCGCAACAAGTATAGTTATTTAAAAGTTATTCAGTTACTATAATTTTACTATACCACAGTATCAATAGTTTACTTATTTTCTTGTCATACACAGGAAATTATCTCTGGCGCATGTTTGAAGATAACCACGTAAAAAAAAAAAAAAAAAACAAGGTCGTAGCTGACCTATGAGGAAATAATCATGCCTGCTTTCTCTATGAAAGATACAAGACACGGAATGGTGAAAACACTACGGCCAAAAATTTCATTCCGAAGGTAACGAAAGCTTTTAGTGTTGAATGTAGAGCCTAACGCAGCTCGTTGACCGAGTTATATTTCAACTTATTACCAAGCCATCGCAAAATGTGGAAGAACGAACGTTTGGCAGGCACCAGAAGTAAGCGATAGAGAGCAAATGAAGACGTCAGACCCACGAGGCAACATAATTATAAAATATCTGTGAACAGGAAGTCGTCAGGTGCGATACTGTCGGCTGTCTAATGAGGGAAGTAACGCCACTTTTTAATGCCGAAGAGCTCTTCTGAATGTGGCTGGCTGCGTACAAAACTGTTCAGGAGATCAAACATTAATAAANCTTTTTAATGCCGAAGAGCTCTTCTGAATGTGGCTGGCTGCGTACAAAACTGTTCAGGAGATCAAACATTAATAAAAAACCGTAGCTCAAATAAAACATCACGGAAATTTAGGAGGATTCTGCGGGAAGGTTCACTGTTTGTAAGGTCCCAAATACGCCTATTACCTATCGAGACAAGGTACAGTCGTCAAACAAGCTACTCGACAGTATTCATTGGAAGCAGTGGCGCGTGGTGAACTGTTGCAAGGTGAGCTGGCATTAGCTGTGTGCTGTACCCTGTTGCTTGCTAGTTTGCACTTCCACCACTAAAACGTAGTTCGATAGGAGAAACCACAGGGCGTGTGTGATTGGTCCGTTGCCTGCTCGTTGTGAATGGTCGAAATACATTCAGTTTCCCTAGGCCAGAGCGGTTATTGCTTCTTGCCGCNCTCAGGGCGTGTGCGGTTATTGCTTCTTGCCGCGTTAACCGAGAATGCACAGCAGTGAGCAAGCACCAGCTTATCTAGCAACAGTTCTNCACAGGGCGTGTGTGATTGGTCCGTTGCCTGCTCGTTGTGAATGGTCGAAATACATTCAGTTTCCCTAGGCCAGAGCGGTTATTGCTTCTTGCCGCGTTAACCGAGAATGCACAGCAGTGAGCAAGCACCAGCTTATCTAGCAACAGTTCTCCACACGCCACTGATTGGAAGGGCTTTCGCAAAATATTGCAGAAGAGATTACTAGTAGATACCCTAGCATTTCAAGTTATTATTTTGCAAGAGACTGAGTGTCATCAAAGTATGTGCGTTATTGAACATCCGCTCATCCGGGCACGCTCTGCAGATATATAAACCAATAGTAAGCACGCAACTCTCTGGTGGTTTCTGTCCGATTGGCTGAGTAGAGCAGATGAATGTGGCGGCAGCGAATGAGAAAATCAGGTCATGTTGAGCATGCATATGAATGTGGAGTCTATCACATGCTGTTTTATAACGCGAAATGGTAAGATTACCAATTAGTGGCGATCTTTCTTGATGGCTTCAGTTCGGCATCCAGATCACCATGACAGTGGACCACATCTCGTGGATATCTGTTTACAAACATCATTCTCGACAACACGCTGCACCGATGTGCGTGTTGTTCGCGGTAAACTAAGCACTTCTGAAAGACCTGCTTACGATCTACCTGGATACACATTTTGTATTCTTCCGCCTATGCAAAACTAACACTGCTCTGAGCCTGATTACTTTATTCATGAACTGTTAAAGTGCAATCAATTATAAAAGTTATTAGAAAAAGGTATGTAACAAGTTTGCTCATTCTTACACCAACACAAATAATAAAAAATAAAAAAATAAAAAACAAATTTCAGAATTCACAAAATTTTTACCTAACACTTTTGAATAAACGTTAAAACATGAAACTATTTTTACNAAAAACAAATTTCAGAATTCACAAAATTTTTACCTAACACTTTTGAATAAACGTTAAAACATGAAACTATTTTTACGTCATTACCAACTTTACAGGGCGCATGCCACTTAGTGTGCCCGTTAATATGTATGCAGCTAGCGGTAGTGACATTTTTCAAAGGTTGATTTCCAAGTGCTCAATGAACCATGAACAGCATGTATGGATACCTTGCGCGTAATGGAGAAACACGTTTTGTCTTGGCCCTCGTTGACTTTTCTGGGAAGTCCTTATCTCTGCTAAAAACCTGTGCCCGTCTTACTAAAACTGTAGACGTTTGCAGGGATAAGGCACCTTCAACGCAACAGAAAAGAGAGGTGTACTTGGCTGCTTCCTAAAACCGAGATAGCAGTTTGGTATCAGACCCGGGAAATTTATTAGGCGGGCAATATATCTGTGTGTGTGTGTGTGTGTGTGCGCGCGCGCGCGTGTGTGTGTGTGTGTACGGTTTATTCACACACACATTCGGTTCCTCCACTTTCTTCATTCTGCATTTACACCCATCTCCACTCACACCACCAAGTTGGCCGAAAACAAGCGTGTCTCACAGTTAAAGCAGCAGGCTAAGCTTGGCGCCAAAACTTTTTTTTTCATACCACTCATACTAACCCCATATCAGCCGCATTTTTTTTTTTTTCCAAATAATAATTTTCTAGTTTCAGGCCTGGTCGCTGATAAAGGGGCTGCTTAAATGTGTTAATATAAATTTTCATAATAAAGCACACATTCATGGCTTACCTGAGGCCCGAAAAGAGACCATCATCCCTGCATTTATAAAAAAAATATGGTTGTAATAACCAAATATCTGTCCCCATTAACCCAGTTGTTAGTACGATCTGAATATTAGCCAGATATCAACAGAAGTGTCTGTCGTGGTTCTTTGACTGTACGTATAGCTATACATGTAGCTTCCACGTCACAGCACTGTCCCTACTTTAGGACATAATTGTTACCTCAACAGAACAACTTCAGCAATATTTCGATTGTTTCCAAAAACAAAATAAACTAACAGAACATATAGATGCTAGTACAGAAGTTTGGTTGAAACTAGAGTACATAACTGCACTTTTGTCACTTCTCTGCTGATACTTTTCAGCGTGGAGGTTTTTTTTTTTTTTGTTGCGAATGCTGATTATTCACATTTAAGCAAGACCAGTTTGTAACGAACTATGTATTAGCGTACTGTCTTTGTTCTTGAACACTAGACGTCTACGCTAGAATGATAAATGCTGCTAACGAGTAACTCCTGAGAACACCAAACTGACTTGCATGCGAGATTTACGTACAGACATGTCCAACCACAGATTCACACACAACTAAACCTGATGCGTTTACCAATCATTAGAATGCTTTTGTCAACAACATCCGCCCATTGCGTACTTTTTTTAACGCCCGGCAATGCTTCTGCAAAGAAACTAACTAAAGCTCACGCTTCCAAGTGGAATTCCCATGCTCCAGCAAACTTGTGCACTCGTTACTAGGGCACTGGGGGGGCCGCGTTGGAGTGGCGGCTAGACTGTTCACCTCCCACCAAGGCGAACCTGGTTCAATACCCGGCCGGGTCACTCCCGGATTTTCACAAGTGGGAAACGTGCTGGACGACGCCTCTAATCGGCGGGTCTTCTCAGGGATCTCCCGTTTCCCCTGCCCTTGCATTCCGACGCTGCTCCATTCTCACCTCATTTCACCCTCATCGCCTGTGAAGACCTCCTTGTTAAGAGCCGCCCAAATATCTCAACTCAACCAGGGCACTATGGCTATAGATTGTTCACGGTTATCTAACCACTTTTGAAATTAACCTTTTAGAAATGTCACTGTTCCTGCCTGCATATATTTTAACGCACACACTGAGTGTCATGCGCCTAGTAAAGTTGGTAACGATGGATTGAAAGTAGTTCTTTGTCATCTTAGGCCAGTGTCATACTAGCATGACACCGGCCAAAGTGTTGAATTAAAAGTGTTAGGTAAGCATATATGAATTCCAAAATGGTTCCTTTTGCAATGTTTTTTAACGCATGTAAATTTAAGAATTCATTTTTTATATATTAACTTTTCTAATAATTTCCAATGTCACTTAACCGAAGCATGAATAAAGTGATCAGGCCGATGGCAATGTTAGTTTTACATACGGCGAAATAATACACGATGTGCATACAAATGCAAGTAGATCCAAGCAGGGCTTTGAAAAGTGCTAAGTTTACCGTGAACAGTTTATAGTTGCCACAGCTGGCTTGAGGCCCGTATTTCTGTCTTTATTGACGGTTATGAACGCCTATTTATTGTCACTTGAGCACACACGCCTTAATTTAAATATTTGATTTGATAATTTTACTTGCATATTTCTGATGAGCTTCGCAAATAACGATTGAAGTAACAAAGTTAGTGTTCCCAATTTGCCATCTAATTCATTACGAAATAATATTAGAATTCACAAACGATGGAAATAACTGATAATAAACAATCTCAGCGAAACAACTTTAGATTTTGTAAATAAAAGCCTTCACGCATCATAAAACAACTAAAGGGAGGTAGTGACAAAGAAAACAGAATATACAGACCAGAGGTTGTGGTTGGTTAGAAAATACCCCACCATGGATGGCTGGCCTTAGTATATGGATCCAAAAAGGTGTGGCAGTTGTTCAGACGTTAAACTTAGTTACGTCATTTAGTTTATATTTTTAAAAATTGGTAAATAAGCGATATCGCGTTCATTTTAAATGCCTGTGTTTATACCTTAAGTAGCATAAACATCCCAAATAAGTTTCGCTTATCAGTTTCGCCAAAATAATTTAAACGGCGCCTCCGCGCTGTTCTATCACGGGTTATAAAAAGAAGGGGGGGGGGGTGTTTATGTGTGAAATTCCAATCAAGCATCAACTCTAGCTGACGGCCGACGAACGCTATCTCGCCGACTTCGTAGAGCCACCGCCGTGGGAAATGATCCCTGGACGAAGGACAAAGGAAAGAAGACGGTAGTTTCCTGGCGGCCACGTGACTTGGCCAGATCGACGTGTCTTACACAATGAATGGAATTCGCTCGGCGATTCCTCAGCGCGGGGGAGCGACGTTGCCGTGACGCTGGACAATCGACGGAAACTGTTCCAAGGGAACAAAACAAAACACAGTTCTTTGTGGCCGCTGAATTCAGCACATTTTACTTCCTGCTACAAATTAAGCGATTCGAAACCGTACAGGAAGTAAAAGTACCGAGACAAAAAAAAAACACTAATTAATTATTTTTTTTCTACATTTGTGACCGAGAAATGAATAACGCTTGTACGTAAAATTGGCCCATTTTCGCCATTAGTTGAATTTGCAATTATTTTATTTAAATTATCAGCTACAAAAATAGGAGAACCTTGTACTGTATAAAATCGATTAAACAAAAGCGAATTTCCTTAAAATGAAATTGATCTTTCTATAAACTTTTCATTTTTTTGCATAGCTTATGATTGCCCATAAAAAAGAAAGGTATTATTTTTTATGATGCACAGTTCCACAGTTACTGGTGAATACAACATCTACGGCCTAAGAAAGCTGCTAGTGTTTGTTTAGGTTGGTCAAAGTGTGTATGTTATATTATTTTATTGTAAACTACACACGTGTACGTACATATTATTATAACGTGAACAGGCTTTAATTTGACGGCCTGCCTGAACGCGCCACCACAAAACACATAGTCAAAGAAGGAAATGTTTTTTATAAAATACTTTATCAAAGTTGGATAAAAGTTTCACGTTATTAACAAAATGTTTATTGAAAAACTCAAATGCTGGAGTTTTCTATACTTCAAGATTTTCATGTGGTACACATGTTCGTATTTACTGAAAATTACCCCAATTAAAGCCTAGGTAAAGTGTCCATGTCTGCCACCCAACGTTCACAAACAAAATGTAAACTATATTCTGTTAAAACTTTACATATAACCAATTATAATAGGTTACCTAATGACCGATTGAGTATGGATAACATACACAGGCAGCCATAAAGTTGATATAAAAAGTATTTCGTTTCAAATTAAAAAGGATAGAACTCCGTGTCTCCTGACTAGGTAAGACATTTAATAAGTTTCAGAGATATAATACACACTTAGTTAAAAAGTCATACTTCCTGTAATAAAAAAAAATTGAAAAGATTATGGCAAATGTTTTCTAACGAAAATGTTAAGTACGGTCGTGGGTTCGATGCCGTAGAAAAGAAGTAAATTAGTTTTTATTCATAATTGAGGATTTTGATTGGGTTACAGATAACAAAACCGGATATCAGTGTCCATAAACTTCTATTAGCATACTTTCCAATGCAGAGAAAAACAGAAACAAAGCAAGGTTTATGATGTCACTTTCATATGCTTGTATTATTATGCCCACTTCATAATTTTTCAACCAGTTCATCGAATTACTTTAAACCCAATACATTCCTAATTTTAAGTGGATAATGCTATCTTAAAACGGCGGATTTACACACTTTTGCACTGGCATGCATTTGTCGTAACATTTGACTGGCTCTAACTAAACCTAGTGTACTGGCATTAATTAACGATGACAGCATTCAATTAATTATTTATATATATTAATCGGCTATTTTGGTAGAAAATGCCAGAAAAATGGAGGTGTTTTATAAACAATCGGGGAATGTTCTCCCGATTACCACCAAGATTAATATGATTCAAAGAGATGAATTTATTTTTAAAATAGCTACTTGGTGTAACTGGAACTTTGTGTGTTTTTTTGTGTAATAAAGCTGGCAAAGGGCAGTGATTCCTATAAGCAACCCACGTCTTACATTGTCTAACATCGTCTCACATTACAAAACATAACTATCAGCACAGAGGCAGATCAGAGGGACATGAACCTCCGTTGAAAACAAAAGTGGAAACAGACTGAGTTATATTTTTTTTTTTAGGTGGAGGGGGTTAAGTCGCTAGGTCTGGAGGCATAGAAAACCCCCGGCGAAATTTTTCCGTTTACACCTTTCAACTTATATATATATATATATCACTTTTAAATATAACTATTCTTTTCTAGCATAAATTTGTTTAGATCTCGTAGTTTCTGCATACTGGCATATCGAAATCACAATTTAAGTATTTTTGGGACGTACAAATAAAATAAACGAAATAATTTACAGAAAACTTAACAAGGGCGACAGAAAGGTCATGTTTTTATGCGAGGAAATAGTAATGTAAGTAATGTCTACAAGTGGAACAGCATTTCACACACATATTAAATGATTTTTTTGTGATTAGCACCCTTAAGCAGGGGCAAAAATAGCATTTTCCACGGACTTCGCACTACTCGATATGAATTTAAAACTTTCTCATCTGGAAAAGTAAATTTAGTTTTGCGCGCCGCTTACCATACAAACACCATGCAACTCATTTATTTATTCTTTTTTGTTTTTCAAACTGTGTGCATCGTAAATATGAGAAATTATTTCATTTCAAGCGATTTTATTCTTTAATTTATGAAAAGTTATGTCAGAAATATACATGGGAAGAATGGTAGCTTCCGTCTCTGAACATGATGATGAGGTATTTATCAAGTACTTGAACCGATTCTAGGTTTTAATTCAGTTGATGTGCAACAACGCCACTTGTTTACTACGTTCAAAAATTTGTAATAGTTACTCGATACGGAAATATGGTTATTTGCAGTCTAACACATTTTTAATAAATACAAACGAATGCCTTACCCGTTCTGGTCCAGACTCCCTTAGCAAAAACAATGTTTTGTTAAAACACAAATGGTTACATTTAATGTTCTTTGGTGCTCGCTGCTTTGCTTCGCTTCCCTTGGCCCGTCCGCGAGCGAAGGAGGACAGAGTACTAACCTGAGAAGTCCGCGGCGATTTTCAAAGGGAATGCGCTGGGTGCCGCGGCGATAAGCCTATCGCAAATCGCGCACTCCTGGCCTTCATAAATTGCTGTGGTAATATTTCTGGTGCAACGTCCTTGCCTCTCGCAGCGACTCTAAGGATGCAGGGAACCTTCCAGATCGGGCCAGCGAGACTATTCAAGCCCGTCGCGGCCTCCGAGTCGAGAGTTTTGAGAGTTTGGAGGATTGCGCGACATTCAGCGACAGGTGTGCTAAGACAACGAAGCGACGAGACAACAGAACGCCAGGTGGCGGCGAGGGTGACCAGCGGGAGTGAAGNACAGGTGTGCTAAGACAACGAAGCGACGAGACAACAGAACGCCAGGTGGCGGCGAGGGTGACCAGCGGGAGTGAAGACTGCGGACTGCGAGCATCGGTGCAGTGAAGAGTGAAACTGATGGGCGGGACTACAAAACTGGATGCGTGAGTGTAANCTGCGGACTGCGAGCATCGGTGCAGTGAAGAGTGAAACTGATGGGCGGGACTACAAAACTGGATGCGTGAGTGTAAAACATTTGGAATTATGGCAACAGAAAGACTGAACATATGTAAATAGTGAGAGTAAATTCAGTGACTACAATCAATATATAGAAATTGGGAAGGACTGCAATTAGAATTAAGATAGACATTAAATATTGCCCTTACTGAGAATATAAAGAGTAATAGTGTATATAGAAAGTTTAGTGTTTGAATATTAACTGCGTGAGTAAATTAATGATCAAATTCAGTTCTTTTATTTTTATTAAGACTTCCATACCTCACGAACTCGAGTATGCCATCTGGCGTATTGTAACAATATTAATAATATACCCGACGTATGTATCCATATTGCAGTTATCAGTCCCGTGCAATAAAAAAAGTGGTAGTTAGCTATCAAAGACTACTAGGTCGGTGCACAGTAATCACCTAAGATCTCACAGGAATGGATTCATAACAAAGGCTTTTGCCACCATCTACAGGGTCCTGTAATTACCACAGCCAAAGCTCCGTTAATGTCATATAAATAAGTTTAATATTTTGCACTACAAAAGCAAGCTGCATAACATATAAGGAAACATTCAGATAAANAATGTCATATAAATAAGTTTAATATTTTGCACTACAAAAGCAAGCTGCATAACATATAAGGAAACATTCAGATAAAATCAAAAGCCACAGTTTTAGTTTCAAAATGGATAATTAAAGTTTTGTGAAGTCGTCTTGTCTTGCAATCATGTACAGAAACAGCAATAAATTTTTAATGTAAATCATCGTGAACACCCCATTTACTTGGTGAAGAAAAATCAAGGGCACAGAATGTAGCAATACAGGAAANAATGTCATATAAATAAGTTTAATATTTTGCACTACAAAAGCAAGCTGCATAACATATAAGGAAACATTCAGATAAAGTCAAAAGCCACAGTTTTAGTTTCAAAATGGATAATTAAAGTTTTGTGAAGTCGTCTTGTCTTGCAATCATGTACAGAAACAGCAATAAATTTTGAATGTAAATCATCGTGAACACCCCATTTACTTGGTGAAGAAAAATCAAGGGCACAGAATGTAGCAATACAGGAAANTAATGTAAATCATCGTGAACACCCCATTTACTTGGTGAAGAAAAATCAAGGGCACAGAATGTAGCAATACAGGAAAACCATGCCCTAATTGTAACACCTGCCTAACACACATGCCGTTTCACACAGTGGTAGGCAAAGCGCTGTACGATGTTTCTGGGCAACCTGTAGCAACAAATGAACATAACTGGATGATAGCTTGTGACTTCTGCCCACGTAGCAGCCGCGATTCGGAAGTCCAAAGATGGGGAGATCAGCTCTAACTTCGGCCCCTCCCCCCTCTCTTATTCCTTTTTCCTTTTCCACAAGCATCTTCTTTCGTTTTACTCGCGTTCCCCCTCCACACAACTCCGGCCAAGTCCCTCTAAAAAATCTAGGGGATGTCGTTTGCGTCATCTTGTCCTTCTCCTGAGATATTCTGTCTTCGTTTTTCCACTCCTAAAAAAACCCGGGACCTCTCACACACAACACACTATCTCTTACGCTTTCGATGTTTTTCTTATTGTAATCTGACAAAAGGCTGGCCATGATGGAATCTGAACTTCTGACAGCTTTAAGACCTCCACAGTGTTGTTTAGGCGCCTGAGAGAGAAGAAGGGACAGAGGCGGAGAGCGCAAAACAGCGAAAAAAGGAAAATAAAAAAACAGGAGGAACCACAGACACCTATGTTACTCCAGTGTGCGCACCAAACGCTTCTCTCCTGTCAAATTATAATTACTCGACAGGAGGAAAAAAATACAATACACCTGCTACAACAGAATTTTGCGATATTAACGGTGGGTGTTTAAAGCTCATTCGCTTTGGATGATGTGTCTGGCAAACGCCTCTTAGATCTTTGCTAATAGGTTCACGTGGAAGGGCGCAATCAGATAAGCACAAAAACCAGGGAACAGCTAACACGGGTCCAGAGTTTTTTTCAGTTCNTCACGTGGAAGGGCGCAATCAGATAAGCACAAAAACCAGGGAACAGCTAACACGGGTCCAGAGTTTTTTTCAGTTCTTAGGACAGAGTCGGACATTGTGCTACGGCGAATGTCAGTGTTCAACAGCTGTAATGCTCAACGGAACGCTTGTTGCCTTGGTTTACAAAGAACGAGGCGTGGGTATAATACTGGCTAGTTTCCTTACTTTGCGGACCGCAAAAACGTCCCACTTGGTTTTTTGCTGGTCAGGGTAACGTATGAAATGGTCTAGCAACGAAACATATCGAAATCACCTCTGCTTGCTGTCCGAAATTTATACCAAATCATGTTCCCAGTAGAATCCAAAAGATTTATCAAATACTCGTAAAAGGTATGTTCCAGTAATTTCAAAAATAACAATTAAGTCAATTTTTACAATTCCGTAACTTCAACAAAACCTTGCATTTCCGTTTTTTTCCCGTGTAGGTCTACATGTTTTCTTTGCTAGTAGAAAAAAAAATATTCTGATTAGTGCTGGATGTTACGCGATTAAAAAACAGAAGAAGAAAATCGAACGGACGAAACGTAATTATATTGTTTCGGAAAATGTTAGCTGCACAAATTAACTGCCTCGGTTATCCACAGCCTGTAATTTATTGTACTAGTATATTAATCACCGTTTCTACAGACTTCCAGTAACTTCATCAGTAAAATATAAACAGTGAAACAATGGCGGAACTATATAACCATTAAAAATGGACAACTAGAGTATGTTCAGTCTGCCAAATTATTTATACGCTTAAAGTTTTGCTGCTGCATATAAATAGCAATGGGACTTAATGAACAAACTACCAAACCCTTTTTCTTTAATTTCGTGCTACTAAGGCAAGTGCATGTATTAATGTCAACTGCACTATTAATAATGTACTTGGTTTCAAGGATTATTTCATTATATCCCGTGTAAAATCAGGCTCCAAGGGAGTGGCTCAAGCCCCCTTAGCCTCCCTTTTGATCCGCCACTACATAGACACGAAAATAATAAAAATACATTTACTTGCGTAAAACAGCTAGAAATAAGCTCATTTTCAGTCAATTAAAAAATGAAAACAATTTTTTGGGCCAAATGCCGACATTTGCATGGATCACACATTGAATTAAACGGTTTCTTTTTAATAACTTGAACCAAATAGAGCTATACAGGATGAGTATGAAAGAATACCCCGACTTTGAAGGTCTATAAAATCAAAACCCAAACAACCTACAACCTTGATTGACCATACAAATGAACCGTGGAACCGCGAAGTTTGTTTATCATACATTCATAAATGTTTAATGTGACCACCATGAGCGGCCCGAACGACACCTACGCAATAATCAAACTCGTTCCACGCTCTTGTCAGCATGTCCGGTGTTACGGTTTGGATGGCGTTCGTAACTTTCGGTTTGAGGTGGTGAGGGGGAAAAGAGCTCGCATTCGACACGTCAATGTGAAGGGCATGGTCTGAGGGTTCCTTTATGTGCCCAAAACGAGGTAGACGATGCCTTCATGTCTAAGCTGGTTTTTAGCGATGAAGCGACGTTCCATACAAATGGTAAGGTGAACCGGCACAACGTGCGGATATGGGGTCAGGAGCCTTCACGTGAAACCACCGAACACGAGCGCGCTTCCCTCTAAGTGAACGTGTTTGCGCTGTATCCAAATACACTATTTTCGACCCTTTCTTTTTTCATGAGCCCACTGTTACTGGAGTCCCTTACTTTGACATGCTTACAGAGTGGTTGTTTCCTCAGTTAGAAGAGGCGGTTGGGGACTTCAATTTACAGCAGGATGGTGCGCCACCCCATTGGCACCTAGCTGTTCGCGGATACCTGGACGAGACGTTGCCGCAACGCTGGATTGGTCGAGAAGCAACTGATGACCAGGCTCTTCATCTCTGGCCACCAAGAAGCCCGGATCTTACCCCGTGCGATTTTTTCAATGGGAGTACATAAAGTATCAAGTATTTCGTCCACCATTGCCGGCTAACATTGACGACCTCAAAACGAGAATTACGGACGCCATCCAAGCCGTAACACCGGAAATGCTGACAACAGTGTGGAACGAGTTTGATTATCGCGTAGCTGTCGTTCGGGCCGCTCATGGTGGTCACATTGAACATTTAAGAAGATATGGTAAACAAACTTCACAGTTCCACGGTTCATTTGATTGGTCAAGCAAGGTTGTAGGTTGTTTGGTTTTGATATTATAGACCTTCAAAGTTGGGGTATTCTTTTATACTCAACCTGTACTATAATACGAAACATTGTTTTCAACATACGATTATCCAGAGCTAGACAAATGTCGCACAAATACCATAATAATACACATAGGCTACATATAAACTATGCCAGGATTAGCTGTTGTGGGTAATTCCGTACAAGGAATTAAAACCAGCAGTCACAACCTTGATGTGACAGAAAAAAAGTATTAATCGAAACGAACGAGATCAGTAGATACATACAGTATATATATATATATATATATATATATATGCAAGCAGGCTCTAACACTTAACACTAAGAAAAAAAAAGACGTACACCAAACAGGGGCCGCGGTGGTGTAGTGGTCAGACTACTCGCCTCACACCTAGGTGAACCAGGTTACATTTAAGGCGAGGTCACTCCCGGATTTTCGCATGGGGGAATCGTGCCGGACTATGCCGCTGGTCTGCGGGTTTTCTCGGGGATCTCCCATTTCCCCCGCCCTTGCATTCCGGCACTGACCCATACTGACCTCACTTCACCGTCGTCGGCGGCTCTCAAGACCTCGATGTTAAGAGCCAGCCATATCTCTACACACTCCACTCCACGACCAAACGGATTAGACATTCTTAATAAAATAGGACGACCGCATGGCACATCAATGCGAATTTCCCCAGTATTCGTTCTTTAAAGTGAATACTGCTAGAGACTTTTGAAATGCCTGACTTTGTGGTAATGACTACAAAAAAAACTTACCTCAGTCAGGAAGATAAAATTCAAACTAATATAGAAATGTCTTTGCGGGACTACAATGTATGTACACACATTGACCGAATATTGAATGAAACTACTTATACCGTATCGCTGTTTTTAGTTACACATGTGTGTTATTGCACGCTCAATGGTGTAAAACAAGTACCGTAAGTGACAGCTCCGCAGATTATTTCAGCGAAATTGCGTGTAGCGATAACGAAAAGGAGAAACGCTGCCCCTTTATTTTGATCCACTGGAACTATTAAATAGAATCTTCATGTATCCATTTGCGAAGACATAGTTTTATCTGAGAATCACCAAAACCATTTTTACTGCAATATTTAATGACAAATCGATAATCGTAACTGTACTGTTCCTGTTACAACTAGAAGTAAATATACACTACTACACCGCAGCGAAGTCTACAAAACCAATGAAAACGTTGGCTAAATGTGGAAACACTCCGTCAATCTACGGTCCAGTGCATGCGCCAGACAGGTCGTAAAACAACGCAGATGTTACACGGGAAAGACACAAAAAAAAAACCACGACAGCTACTGTAACAGCTAATGTGAAGAAATGAACTCGGGCCAATCAAAAACCATCAGCCAGCAGACAACCGAAGTAACAGAATTAATAGCACAAAAAGAAAGGGAAAAGAGTCCGATGCTTATGGACCGACGACGTGGAGACGTCCGTCTCATGGTCGATAAGGGCGGCGAGCGGACAGCCAGACATGCCGGGCTGAGGACAGCCCTTGCTGTCACTCCCAGTATGGTCGGCAGCCCGACACACAAGGTAACACCGCGGAGAAGATAGCTTCACACGGTCACTTCGATGTCAGATTACGCCGGGCGTTGACAATAACCAAGTGATTGCAACACGCTCACTCATTCTACATTATCTGAAATACTAACTTAAAAAATGCTTGTAAATGCACACAATTTAACATAAGATATGACTGCCTCATCTATGTGTACAGTAAAGTTGGTATCTCATTATAAAATTAGTTTTATGTTTAAATGTTACCTTAATATGCGATGTNATATATATATATATATATATATATGCAAGCAGGCTCTAACACTTAACACTAAGAAAAAAAAAGACGTACACCAAACAGGGGCCGCGGTGGTGTAGTGGTCAGACTACTCGCCTCACACCTAGGTGAACCAGGTTACATTTAAGGCGAGGTCACTCCCGGATTTTCGCATGGGGGAATCGTGCCGGACTATGCCGCTGGTCTGCGGGTTTTCTCGGGGATCTCCCATTTCCCCCGCCCTTGCATTCCGGCACTGCCCCATACTGACCTCACTTCACCGTCGTCGGCGGCTCTCAAGACCTCGATGTTAAGAGCCAGCCATATATCTACACACTCCACTCCACGACCAAACGGATTAGACATTCTTAATAAAATAGGACGACCGCATGGCACATCAATGCGAATTTCCCCAGTATTCGTTCTTTAAAGTGAATAATACTAGAGACTTTTGAAATGCCTGACTTTGTGGTTATGACTACAAAAAAACTTACCTCAGTCAGGAAGATAAAATTCAAACTAATATAAAAATGTCTTTGCGGGACTACAATGTACATTGACCGAATATTGAATGAAACTACTTATACCGTATCGCTGTTTTTAGTTACACATGTGTGTTATTGCACGCTCAATGGTGTAAAACAAGTACCATAAGTGACAGCTCCGCAGATTATTTCAGCGAAATTGCGTGTAGCGATAACGAAAAGGAGAAACGCTGCCCCTTTATTTTGATCCACTGGAACTATTAAATAGAATCTTCATGTATCAATTTGCGAAGACATAGTTTTATCTGAGAATCACCAAAACCATTTTTACTGCAATATTTAATGACAAATCGATAATCGTAACTGTACTGTTCCGGTTACAACTATACGTAAATATACACTACTACACCGCAGCGAAGTCTACAAAACCAATGAAAACGTTGGCTAAATGTGGAAACACTCCGTCAATCTACGGTCCAGTGCATGCGCCAGACAGGTCGTAAAACAACGCAGATGTTACACGGGAAAGACACAAAAAAAAAACCACGACAGCTACTGTAACAGCTAATGTGAAGAAATGAACTCGGGCCAATCAAAAACCATCAGCCAGCAGACAACCGAAGTAACAGAATTAATAACACAAAAAGAAAGGGAAAAGGGTCCGATGCTTATGGACCGACGACGTGGAGACGTCCGTCTCATGGTCGATAAGGGCGGCGAGCGGACAGCCAGACACGCCGGGCTGAGGACAGCCCTTGCTGTCACTCCCAGTATGGTCGGCAGCCCGACACACAAGGTAACACCGCGGAGAAGATAGCTTCGCACGGTCACTTCGATGTCAGATTACGCCGGGCGTTGACAATAACCAAGTGATTGCAACACGCTCACTCATTCTACATTATCTGAAATACTAACTTAAAAAATGCTTGTAAATGCACACAATTTAACATAAGATATGACTGCCTCGTCTATGTGTACAGTAAAGTTGGTATCTCATTATAAAATTAGTTTTATGTTTAAATGTTACCTTAATATGCGATGTTTAAATTTATCACCGGCAAATATTCCTATTTGATTCACTCACGTTAAAACAAAGAATGGCTTGATAATTAATATAATTTTAATTTTTAATCGTTTCCTAAAGTTACTCCCNTCACTCACGTTAAAACAAAGAATGGCTTGATAATTAATATAATTTTAATTTTTAATCGTTTCCTAAAGTTACTCCCACCTTGCTCTACGCATTCCCTAATGTGGTTCTTGGTGTTGCAATTCCAATGACCAGCAACGAAAAAAAAAAAAGTTTATATTGAATCCTATTTGATTTTATCGCAAAGTGTATTATTTTGCCACCTTAGCTTTGGAAAACGTAATATTTCCTTTGTAAATTCACACGTGGCAGCAAAGCTGAAGGATGTATATGTAGGAACAAGAACTCAGCATTGAGTTTTCAGTATTTCATGCGTATCGTCGTTGTTGCACGGTAAAAAAATTTTCTGGCAAACTTCCTAAACTGTAATGGAAGTTTTTAACCCATGCATTGTATGGGAAAAAAACCACACGCCAGACCGTAAATATAGGAATGGCGAGCGTTGTTGCTATACAAGGTTGGGGACTTACCTACGCATTTGACTGTTTCGTGAGCGAATGTACGAACGCTACCATGGATCTATGGGAAAATAGTTAACCATTTACACTTTCTCACAATTCGTATACATTGATTTGGTGATTTTACGAATAACTTCCTAGAGTATGGCATTAAGTCAGTGTCAATGCCAACTGTTATATATAGAGGAAGGGAAGACAAGAGCCAGAAAGAGCAAAATAAAAATGGTTTTGAAAGCGTTCAATAAAAACCGAACAATTCATAACTGCATGTGCATATCGGGGGACTTTTGTTGGTAATGGATACCCTGGAAAAAGACACATTTAGAATTTTTTTAATACTTTTTAAAATACATAGATATTAAAAGAAAATCTATATTGATTTGTTGTCAACGTATTCATTCATGGTCGTTATATCACTAGAATATTTGGAAGGGACATGCCTGAATAAAATAGGTTTGGAATACGTCCATATCATCTATAGAAAAGCGTTCTCACATATTTTCGTTTCTCTTAATTTCCCCATTACTTTCCTTTATATTTCGCAAATTTTCTAGAAATATTACCTTCAATATATTTTGGAATTAACAGAATAAGCAAACCAAAAAAAATCATTAAAAGAGAACCTTGGCTTACAGAAAGTTACAGGTTCGAAGCAAGAATTCTATAAAAATAAAACACGAGTTAAATGAATGAACTATATTTTCGAAGTAGTTATTTTCAACACGCATAACATGCACGATAAGAAATAATATAAAACAACGCATGACGCCTGCTCTTTAGGGTCCACAAGGAATCGTACTCAAATAAATCAATTTAAAAAATACATATCTTCACGTACCTGTACGTACTACCAGTGTACAAAGAAGCATTCCACACACCGAGTGTTGCACGTAGTTAGCTGCGATGTACGCCACCCCATCCACACTACATTGGCGCTGAAAATACCTCACAGTATGTTATTAAGGACCAGAGAATATTGCGAATTTGAAATCAATTTGTGAGAATAAGTAGCCTAAGTATGGTAGGCATTATGGGAGAATGCAAAAAAGCAAGTAAGTGAAAATAGTTTTCCAATTTTGTTTTGGATTCCATTTATGGAAACGTTCAGCACACTTCGTGGTTCAACAGCGATGGGAGCCGTGAAGTTTTACATAAATCTCCGTTCAAATTGCAATGCGATGCCGCAGCTTCTTCGCAAGACCTTTTTATCTATTTCNTGAAGTTTTACATAAATCTCCGTTCAAATTGCAATGCGATGCCGCAGCTTCTTCGCAAGACCTTTTTATCTATTTCCGCATCACATAAGATGACGGTGTGAACTATGACGTGAAAGGATTTGAAGTTGGCCGCAGCGTAACTTGTGCCAGCAAACTTAAGATTTATTTTTGCATTATAATTGTTTCTTAGCTAAAACACTGTTTTCCACCTATGGCAGANTGAAGTTTTACATAAATCTCCGTTCAAATTGCAATGCGATGCCGCAGCTTCTTCGCAAGACCTTTTTATCTATTTCTGCATCACATAAGATGACGGTGTGAACTATGACGTGAAAGGATTTGAAGTTGGCCGCAGCGTAACTTATGCCAGCAAACTTAAGATTTATTTTTGCATTATAATTGTTTCTTAGCTAAAACACTGTTTTCCACCTATGGCAGAGTACAACTAAGGTTCCCAAATCGGTAACGTTTAGATTTTAAATGATACATAAATTGCCACATCGTGCTGGTGTTAAATGATAGAAACCTGTCATTATGAAGGTTAGCATAGTAGGCAGAGCTATCACGCAGGAGACAAAGGAACAAACCTGACATGGCAAGATTCATAACTAACAGCAGGGGGTTGGGCAGCTACACGGGCGATTGCCATTTACGGGTAAACAACTCAAGAAAATAACATTCCGGTGAACAAGTTCACGGGATGAGAACCCACAACCACCCACAACCACCCACAATTTTCATTTAACATTATGCATACTACCAATCTTTCAGCAAGACTGGAAAGAGGGAAGCTCTCGATTTATTTGTATAGTTTGTTCAAATCATGGGTTTCAGTTTGCTAATATTACCTTACAATTGTCAGGTAATTTTACCAATATGTTTTACAGTGTATACTTATGGAGAGATTAACTGATATGTATTCACTATTTTAAATCGTTACAGGTAACTACACCATGGAGATATTCAATTGGAAAACTAGAACGCGATATTCTCGATGTATACAAGAAAAATTACAAACTACGAACAAAGTAGACAATTTCGCTGATAGACATAAAAAAATTGTGCTGAATTGAATTTACCTGGCAATTGCAAGGTAATATTCATGAACCTTGTTTGGAGAAACAAATTTTTACATGTGAGGTAAATTTATCGCACTATGAAGTAAAAAAAAAACGCACACATCAGTGAAATATCGTGACATGTGTGTGGGAAAATGATTTATTCGATTTTTGTAAAGATAACTGTATCAGATCGACGATAGGTTTGAAACGAAACCAGACGCCATGTTACAAACGGGTTGAGTAATATTCGTTGGGGAAAAATAAAACGACGCAAAATCGAATAAATTAGAGAAAGAACGTGAAATACAATTATAAATCATACAAAAAAGAAGAATGACATCGCATAACGAAATAAGAAACTCAGGAAGGAACTTCCAATATAGAGAGAAAATATAGTAAAATTTTTGTCAACATGTTAGAAGAGTGATAATGCCTTAGGTTAGGACCATCATTATATTCAAATCTTTCTTTCGCGTAATCAAATTTCGACTGGAGTAAAAAAAATCATATGCATTTATATTTAACTGCGGGAATTTAGTCTATAGGCATATTAAAAGCGTACAAAAGTACTAGCTGCATTGCATTACAAATTACATACGAAATTCCGCAGATATGTTATGTTTAGTCCACATAAATAACTATGCATAGGTAAATACCAAATTATTAATACAACCAGCTCCATAAATTTAAGGTGTTAAATAAATTCTGCTAATTTTAGATATTTTTCACAATTTTCTCTTACATTCACTAATGTAAGATTAAGCCATTTTCTACCTGAAAGCTGAAGCTGAAAACGAGAGCTATATCAGCAAACACTTCGTAGCAATCTAAAATCCATAACATGCTGGTTGGAGTGAGGCGTGCAGTTTTATTTTCCGTTATTGCTTTCTTCCAGGATATTACTCTCACTCACGCAAATATAGATCAATGATAAGATTACATGCAAAATATGTCGCAAGCAACCGTTAAGCGCGAAGTAACTGCAGCGAAAATAAATAGTGTGGTGACGTAGGGCTACAAGGGACAGCGGTTCGTGCCCAACCGCTTTTGAGATTATAGCATTTTAGCAATGAAATTTCGTGTTCCATTTACCTCGCCACCCTTATAGCCTAACTGTAGTCATTTAATTTACTATGCAACTTAGGGAATATTCCCTTACCATATAAATTTACCGCACATCTTTTTAGCGATTTTTTCGTTACACGTAAGGGAATTTTCCCCAATTATTTTTATAGTTTATGCATTCCAAACGTACTGTTTGACAACAGAGCTTGTATACATTTGACTTAATTATTTCAGCTTGTACCAAATGAGGTGACGTTAAGAAATCTGCAACAACAGTTCTAATTGGTTGCTAGGCCAAAAATTATTATTCTGTTCAGTTTCTTTAACTCAATATTTATAGACTGCAAAGGTTAACTAGCTGAAACCCTCGTAATGTTTTAGCATACAAGAACATTTATATAAAACGAGTTGGCCTCTTGTTACGACCAATTTTTATCCGGTTTAATATACATGATACAGACGATTTAACTTGCACATATACATTCAAAGAGCGTTCTGCAATTATCGTTCCCAAAATACGTAATTGTAAAAGCAAAAGTGTATTCCTAAATGCTTAAAAAAAAACCCTGCATCTTTTAAATATATTTCACTGTATTCCTAACAAACAAAACTCTACATTTTTAAAACTGCAACGTCAAGATGTGTGTTTTATTAAGTAATCAAATAAGAGACAGTAAAAATCAAATACTTTGCTTTTCGTAGTTAAAGTTTGAATCGTCGGGCATTTTGCATCCACTTCAGGCGAACTGTTCAACGAATATTTACGTTATTATGTTTGAATTACAGTGATTTATAATTTTTCGGTGTTCCGTTAAGCCGTGCGGAAAAACGTAATGAGTAAGGACAGTTTGTAACGGTTGCCAGTTATGTGTACGTTAAAAGGATCTCGGATAGACTGCCAAACAGCAAGCAATCAGCACTCATGATGAAATGTGGCCGAACCGGAAGTTGGTTCGGCGAACTGTCTAGCTTGAACAAAAGTTCTTTTCCCCTCCCCTCTTCACTACGGGCTTCTTTTTATGTCTTCAATACGAGCGACTGGTGTGTTTAAAAGCAACCCAGTAGTCTAACATTGTTTACTGCGGGTGGATTGGGGCTGCACGCATCTTTCAATATGCAATGGAAAAAAAACAACACAAGGTAATCTGCGTGGTGAAGGACGCTGTATACGCCTTTAGAAGAAAATGTACCAGGTTTGAATCCTGGGGAAGCCATGGGTGAATATTTGGTCATCAGAGGTTGATTTAGGACGATTATAGTACTTCAGTTTTTCGGTCCGAAGTTTTAGAAAGCAATGATTAAAAAAAATAGTGCGACGAAAAGCAAGCACTGGAAATGGTTGAGTGAGCGCCAGGACTCGATCGTGTAAGGCGGGGCAGAAAGCCCGCGGCCGTGCAAATCCGGCTGGCGGGCTGGTCCGGCGAACGCACGACTCCGGCCCGACCCGTCAGAAAGATTAAATAAATGTTGTTACGGAGTGATGTTCCGAAGTCAGAGATTCCCCACATATATCATTCATCATCGCGCGGGGCTGACACGACGGGGGATGAGGCTTCAGGAGGGGGGGAGGGCATGACTAGACCCCTGATGAAAAGGAAAAGTTAAANATACGGGCAATAGCCACCCGCGCCACCCACAAGAGCACACACCACGTCGACATGTAGAGGGTGGACGCGGGATGTCCCCCCGCCTCTCCCCGAAAAAAGAACTCATTTTTTTATTCTTCGCCAGTCCTTACCCACATTAGATTTATTCTACCCAGGTTGGGTAGCTTAGATTGCTTTTTGTTTGGCAACTAAAATTTTTCGCCACTAGGTAAACGCTAGTGTTGCACTGTGTACCGGAATTTTTTTCTATTTTCTACGTTAAAAAAAAAATTGCAAAAATCATACATCAAATACAAAATAACTACTTAACTAAGTGAAATATTTTCTCTTTTATTATTCACGTAGCTTAAAATTCTAATTAAAAGTGGCATCTTTGGAACACTAGCGCCTACCTAGCGGCGGAAATTTTCACTATGCCAAACCCTCCCATAAGAAAAGTCGTTTTGTTCCTAACCTGAGTAGAATTAACCTTACCCACATCGCACCTACGTCATCACTTCTCTACTGGAAGTTCCGAGACAGCTGTGACACGTAAAGAAGATTCGCAGGTGTCCGCGTAACACGGAGGATAAAATAAAACTAATCTCGTGGCCTAATGCCATGACAGTATAGCCAAGACAAAAAAAACTATGACTGAACCGAAGGAGCAAGTCTACATTTAGTACGTTTTTAAGGACATTCTTCCATTACGATGTAGTATTTGCTTGGATATAAAGTTAATATTATGTATTATTGTTCTGTATAACCCACGCCACTGGGTCTCAACAAAAGTGCCACGGGCGAAAACAAAAACTTGTTCTGGAGAAACTACAGTCATTTCCTGGAGGCAGGACCAAACATGATCCAGGTATCCTAGCCCAGAGAGAAATTATAACGCTGGAGTAAAATTTCGAGTCTGGCTGGGCGTAAGCAAACTTTATCTGGAGGTCTTGATAGGTACGAAGTGTGTAATGACAGTGGTTTCATCCTTTCACTGACGAGAAGTCTTTTCAAATAAAACACTTCCGCACGTAACGCCTTCCTTTCCGCATCTTTTTAACAATGGAGTTATTTTAAAAATTCACGAAATAATGAAATATTAGAGAGCACGAAGTACCAAGTGCGTTCAACACGAGTCACTTACTTTGCTGAACGGAAACAAACCATCTACCACTGGCAAAAATTACACGGTTTTCAACTAAGAATATTATCGCTCTGAAAACTCGTTAAAGGACTTAACAATCGAGATTGTCTAAATAATCGTACTCAGAAAAAATTAACTTTTACTAACGGAAATAACATTTAAGGTACTGCGCATTCCAAGGAATCTACGAATCCCAAAACTTCCTGCCGATAACAGCTCTTATATTTAACGCACACACTGACCTCAATTTTGTCTGTACATAAATGTTGGGAGGGAATCGGGGTAAGTATTTACACGTCCTAGGCTTCACTCTATGATAAAAAACAACGGTATGCTAACTTAGAGGTCTAAGTGCTGAAACTTGAATAGCTATCATTCTAAATCTGGATTTGTAGTTTCAACACGTGGGATATACCAACAAACTTTACAGCTCAAGAGCTGTTACCTAGTGGCGAATCAGTGAAATGCACTGATATTTTAGCACCAGGCAATTCTAATTCGCTAGGAGTCAACAAATATTACTTTCAAATCAGTGAATACCAAATACTAAAACATTAAGTAGAATCTTACTAACTTCAGCGAAGCAGTTACAACAGATCTGCAGTCAAATTCACCGGCGTGAAGCAGTTTTTACAGTTTCGACTTTACAAGAGTGTATGGGCTTACGATTCCATTGAGGACTCAACAAATCAAAGGTTACACTCTAAGAAATAATTCATAATTTTACCACATCAGCGTATACGTACAGTGACATGATAAAGTGTTTTCCTATACATCCATGGTCGCGTTCCTACATTTGTTTAGGAAAGAGTGAAATGCCTAGGGAAGTTCGTAATTGCATAGTAGCGACGCTAAACATTCCTACATTTGTTTAGGAAAGAGTGAAATGCCTAGGGAAGTTCGTAATTGCATAGTAGCGACGCTAAACATTCCTACATTTGTTTAGGAAAGAGTGAAATGCCTAGGGAAGTTCGTAATTGCATAGTAGCGACGCTAAACATTCCTACATTTGTTTAGGAAAGAGTGAAATGCCTAGGGAAGTTCGTAATTGCATAGTAGCGACGCTAAACATTCCTACATTTGTTTAGGAAAGAGTGAAATGCCTAGGGAAGTTCGTAATTGCATAGTAGCGACGCTAAACATTCCTACATTTGTTTAGGAAAGAGTGAAATGCCTAGGGAAGTTCGTAATTGCATAGTAGCGACGCTAAACATTCCTACATTTGTTTAGGAAAGAGTGAAATGCCTAGGGAAGTTCGTAATTGCATAGTAGCGACGCTAAACATTCCTACATTTGTTTAGGAAAGAGTGAAATGCCTAGGGAAGTTCGTAATTGCATAGTAGCGACGCTAAACATTCCTACATTTGTTTAGGAAAGAGTGAAATGCCTAGGGAAGTTCGTAATTGCATAGTAGCGACGCTAAACATTCCTACATTTGTTTAGGAAAGAGTGAAATGCCTAGGGAAGTTCGTAATTGCATAGTAGCGACGCTAAACATTCCTAAATTTGTTTAGGAAAGAGTGAAATGCCTAGGGAAGTTCGTAATTGCATAGTAGCGACGCTAAACATTCCTACATTTGTTTAGGAAAGAGTGAAATGCCTAGGGAAGTTCGTAATTGCATAGTAGCGACGCTAAACATTCCTACATTTGCAGCTTGATAAGTGGTATTATTTCTGTACTATGTACAGATTAAAATTTTTAGTTTAAGAACTTTATCAGANATTTGTTTAGGAAAGAGTGAAATGCCTAGGGAAGTTCGTAATTGCATAGTAGCGACGCTAAACATTCCTACATTTGTTTAGGAAAGAGTGAAATGCCTAGGGAAGTTCGTAATTGCATAGTAGCGACGCTAAACATTCCTACATTTGCAGCTTGATAAGTGGTATTATTTCTGTACTATGTACAGATTAAAATTTTTAGTTTAAGAACTTTATCAGAAATATTCTTACAGTGTATAACCATATAACCAACCTAATAACAATTGTTGTCACATTTTTACAACAGTCTGAGGTTTTGCGGGAGTGTATCAAGCATATGCATAAGACGCCATGCCATTTCAACGACACACTTTTTTTTTTTCATACGATTAAAATTTCGAATGTGTCAAAAACATATGGCACAACTTGTCATTCACCAACTAAATCGACGAAAAGTTATTTACTACAATTCAAAATATTCTTAATTCAAATATTTGGCAGACTTAAATAACCAAGCATAGAAGAGGAGTACTAATAATAAGTGATAAAAAGCAAAGTTACTTTCACTGTCACTTTATTGTGCGGCACGTGATAGGCAAAAAGAATCCTCGTCGTACTCCGACAGAGAAAATCACGGCAGCGATTTTGGGAACGGTACCTATACCAGAACGGTCCCTGTATCTGCCAGAGGATACTTTTCTAAACACACTCTCCCCCAACACGTCGAACCCATCCGAAAATAGAGGATGAATTTCGCAAGACATCTCCCAGGTAAACACACTTTACTGACCCTTCTCAACCCACACCATTCCTCAACGAGTCACTCTGCAGTTTGGACAAACGAAATGCTGTGCCAATCTGTGAAAACAAAGACTCGTAAAAAAAAAAAAAAAAAAAAACAAGTAGGGTCCCCAAACCACTACCCATCGAGTAGAGGAGAAATAAAAAAATCACATCTGCCTCCTGGAAAACTCATCCCTTCTGTTTGGAGCCTAGATCAAGGCCTTCAACCACCGTCCCCACCAAACCCTTACCCCTTTTCCCACCTCCGACAAAGTTCTCCGCGAAGAGCAAGATAGCATCGCCTCCCCGCATTATAATAACAAATCTGTCTCCGCGAGCATCTTGCATGAATTTGAAATTTTTCTCTCGTGCTTCCCTTCCGCGCAACATGTGGTTTGAAGCATTGTGACGCGGGGTCATACGATTTGAACAAGATATACTCGCAGATAATGTTTATTGAGAGGTTCCGTGAAACAATGGGGTCTCCCCTGGCCGGACGTAGGGAACTGCCCCTGTGGTCTTCCGGCGGGGCACCTAATCCCAGCGTGTGCAGTTTGCAGGCTACTGCGCACACTCCATGCTCGGTTATTTCCAACTTTTCTGTAGTCCTGCTAAAGTTCTACTTCAGGATATTCCTCCGCCTCATACAAACAAAGCTTAGAGAACTACAACATATGGCCAACGCACAGCGCTCGTGCACACTCAGTGTAGTAACATTTTGCGTAAGAACTATTTGTTATAGGCTGTTCAAAATAAAGTGAGCACTTTTGAGGCCCTAGTTACTTTTTTATAATAAGCCATTTTTGTATACTTCCACGACATTTTGAAATAAATATTGCATGTAAGTAATAAATAAAATGTATATATTTCACCGGACTCAAAAGTTAACTTCTAAAGTTACAATAAAAAAATATTTATTGACTATTATTCAAAATGAGAGGGCTTCAAAAAGTGCTCACTTTTACGTGAATAGCCTATACTAGGTATTATTAACACACCTATTTTCTCCCCACTGTTATTAATAGTATTTATAAATGAAATATTGCAATTTATAAATAAAATATAGGTAAAAGTTAAAGTTTACCAAAATGAGGTACTTTTATGTTACCACAAGAATATAACGCTTTGATATAGGGTATATTTATGTTACCATAAGAATATAACGCTTGTGATATGACATATTTATGGAGTGTTTTTGCGAAGGTTTTATTCCAAAAAACGTGAAGAAACCGCGAACAAACTGTAGTGTATACCGGAGGGAAGACAGTACACGCTCAACTCGACGGGTCACGCATGTCACCCGAGTGTCTCGCACAACGCTATTTAAAGAAATACTGTTCACTTTCTCCGAATATTAAGTACAGGTTTTACTTCGCGCGCTCATTGGTTAGAAACGTTAGAGACGAAGGTACCTACTATTAACAATTCACGCAGAATTGTAAGCGGCAACCATCTCTCATCCCAGAAGCTTATTAGCGCTAAAGAACAATCGTGAACACCAATTCCTTATGTAGATTCTGCTAGATCAACAGTAGGCCATTCCTTCTTAGCCGCTGAAACACCATGCAAACATTCTGCATAAAACTGCATCTTATCTAGTATTCTAACCCAGGAACCACATACGCTACAAAAGTAGCAAAGTACAGTAAAGTTCGCAATTCGCGTAAGACAGCATAAGGTGGCCGCCTACTGAAGTAACTTCATGTATTTGAGTCCTCAGTTGCGTTGTATCGACATACACAAAATTTAACATTATGTAGCAAAATTTCCATTCCAAAAGATAATCGCGAAAAAACAAAAAAACACACTTTGAACAACAAACGGACGGTTGGCGTTTGCACACATACTTGCAGCATTTCGGAAACGTTATTCGTAAACAGTTACTTCTCCGAAATACTAAGCAGTTTTTTTTATAAAAGGTTATGTTCTGAATCTATGCACAACGTAGACGTTTCTAACTAACAGCAGCTTATTGTCTTATTAATGCATTTTTATTACAGTACCCTCGTAATATCACTATTAGGGGCAATTCACGGTTACTTCACACTTTTCTTCTGAAGCCCTGCTAAAATTCTCCTTTTGGTTACCGATTACATACTCTTCCGCTACATGTAAACATAAACACTGCCATGTGACTTCTACGTTTTAACTGTCAAATGCTTTGTTTACTGTTTNACATGTAAACATAAACACTGCCATGTGACTTCTACGTTTTAACTGTCAAATGCTTTGTTTACTGTTTTCAGCTGTTGAAATAATTCTGCCATAATTCAAAAACCAGTATGCTCACAATTTAGGCCTATAACCATTTTTAGGTCAGTTTTTTTTTAACAATGTCTTTATTGACAATAGTTGTACTTATGGTTATTATTTTAAGGTGGTAAAATATTTGTGTTGTACACAATATAGCACGTTACACAAAATACACGTTAATAATTTGCCGCGACTGTATTTAACCCTGTTACATCTAAGGGGGGAATAACCGTAGTATTTAACCTCTTGTTTTTTATATGTGTTGGCTTATTTCGCCAAAAAGACGGCCTCAGTTGGAATAAATACTAAAACGAAGGAGGAACCAAACCAACGTATACGACAGTAAATCCAAACACGCAACTCGTGTCACTAGTTTTTTTTCTACGTAGCAGCGACAAACGACAGTGGTGAACATGCACACAAATAGGCCTACCATAACTTTTATTTCGCTCATATTTCTTTGCACAGGTACTAATTTTTATAAGGTTTATTTAACTAGTAACCTAAGATTTTCTGGCTGGGTTTAGTAATTTGTTGGGATTGGGGCAAACATTCAAATCACANTTATTTAACTAGTAACCTAAGATTTTCTGGCTGGGTTTAGTAATTTGTTGGGATTGGGGCAAACATTCAAATCACAGAAACTAAAACACGTTACACAATTGTGTATCAAACACCTAGCCCAAAGTTACAATGTTGTGATAATAAACGGACGTGACTTTCAAATGATTTAGTAATGAAAACAGCTTACGGTTAAGAGGCATGAATTCCGCACGTCTAATACTAGCAATCTCTCACACACACACACACACACACACACGCACACACGCGCACACGCACACACACGCGCACGCGCACACGCACNTTATTTAACTAGTAACCTAAGATTTTCTGGCTGGGTTTAGTAATTTGTTGGGATTGGGGCAAACATTCAAATCACACAAACTAAAACACGTTACACAATTGTGTATCAAACACCTAGCCCAAAGTTACAATGTTGTGATAAATAAACGGACGTGACTTTCAAATGACTTAGTAATGAAAACAGCTTACGGTTAAGAGGCATGAATTCCGCACGTCTAATACTAGCAATCTCTCTCTCTCTCTCTCTCTCTCTCTCTCTCTCACACACACACACACACACACACACACACACACGATACTGGCCCAGGGTAACCACCCCGACTAGACGCAGACACGACAATTCCCTTCCACACGTAGCGGTCACGGCTCACCACGCACGTTGCAGTATATTTACTTCTGCCGTGGAAACACACGTCTCACAACATCGTAACTAGCCTAAGTAGGTTTAAAAAAAACACAAAGTGTACAAACTTGATGTTATTTTTAATATTTTTCCGCGGGGAGAAAAATTAACACGTCGTTCAGGAAAAACAACACGCCATGTTACGTCGCCACATAGACAGTGCCACTTTTGCCAACTTTGGATATNGTTACGTCGCCACATAGACAGTGCCACTTTTGCCAACTTTGGATATGTAACCGTCCCGCCATCACATCTAAATATATTATAGTAAATATTCAAACATTAAACTCTATTTTCAGTTTTAAATTACAAATTCAAGAATCATTATTTTTGCTGTAATAAGTATGAAATATGGTAGATTTGAAAACATGTATAATTGTCCTGCTTCTACTAGCGGTGCGAAACTTCCCAAGAGAGAGAGAGAGAGAGA
>NQII01000614.1:113321-148271 GCA_002778355.1 Clitarchus hookeri | reverse complement strand
AGAGAGAGAGAGAGAGAGAGAGGCAGGAAATATAATTGCGCGCGTTTCCTACACAGGAGGGCGTAAATCAAACGGCAAGGTCGGGGCGGGCCCGGACGTCAACTTGCAGACATCGCTAATAGCAGCGCCGCCATGATGGTTTGTTCTTCCCTGAAGAAACATTTCCTCGCCCAGGGTTTGAAATAGCGACGGCGATCGCGACGGGACAGCTCGGTGGCCGTGTCGTGCGTGACGTTCGATTTCGGGCGTCAGCTGCAAACAGAAAAAATTCAAATGCATGAGCAATGGAAGCGTCCTGCGCTAGCGCCAACCAACTGCAACGAGCGTCAGAAACGAATATCTAGTAGTTCGACTTTTTTTCGCGCGTCAACAGGCGTCGGTGACAGAGCAGCCTTGAGAACGAAGAGTGGGAATGATTGTTGTGAGTTGATTATCTAAGAAGTTCGTGTCATGGGACAGTAGAGAGGAAAATTATCACAACTGACATTCTCATGGACTCAAATACCCTGTTTGAAGACTCCCACAACTGACAGTACAGATTCCGGAAATCACCAAAACAATGTATTTGCCGATGTATTCCACGTTTTTATTTCTACTGCAGTTAGTTTTGTAATTAATTTTAGTCTGTAGCTAATGCTTTCCGACAGCAAATTTCGTGAACATTCATGGACACCATCTGGAGGCAAACTGGCTCTACATGAGACTCGAGAATGCAACTGCTAAGTAGGGTATTTGAAGCGTGAAGCTGGTCACTTGAGCATTTGTTGTGATTGATCGTACCGTCGCCGCGCTACACGATCTGTCGTTCACGGTTTCCTGCAAAATAGCGCCACAGTGACGACCGAAACGCGAATTGAATATAGAAACGAAAATGTCATTGTCGAAAGTCACGTCAAAATGTTACTCGGTGGTGGTATTTATAATATGAACATACAAAAAAAATCGCATTTCCGGGGTGTATTTAAAACAACTCTACTGTGCGTACTATTTTATAAATACTCGTTATCGTCGTATTTCTGCCTGCATTCCGAGCATGGCGCTATTTTCTTTCTCCCCAAGCTTCTGTTGGAACAGCTAGCTACTGGTTCATCATCGGTAACCAGCAACTGGGAAATAAAGTCGCTGCTAGATGTAGACCTGCGAAGTTGTAAAACGAAATTCGGCGCCAGCCAGCACGTAAATGTCGACCGGAAGATAAACAAAATGTGGCAAAACCGGCCCTAAAACGTCGCACACGACCGACGAACTTCACTATCACCACTACGTTCGCACGTTGGTTGCTTCGTAGAGCGATAAGACGGCGGGTAAGTAGAGCCACAGAAAAATCCCATCATAGATTATGTACGTGACGTTTGAAAACAAACATGGCGACAGGCGCAAGTACGCAAATTCACCCAGCAAGTAAGCAACTTCGTGTGCTCGGCAGGTACAGAAGCTATGTGTACTATACTAGGAATCAGGATGGCGCTAGTATATACTTAGTGACGTCACAGGCGGGGCGTAGTATATTCATGTATATACTTGAAGGGAATTGAGACACAGCCTGAGTTTGAAGCCCTCCCTTCGCGAAGTTTTAGATACGAGCCTGCTCCCGCTACTGTAGATTACGGTCGGCACCACTGTGGGCTGTGACGTCACTATGAAATGATCTGTCAATGTTACGGAAGTTTTTGAAAATATCTTCGAGAACATTGTAGAGCTGCGGCGCCGAATTGAATAAATAGACATTTTGCGAGGTGACAGCAGGATAACCTGGGAATAGTTCGTAGGGGAAGGACACCGCCCTTAACTATGCGGGGGATGTGTCACGAGAGATAAAATGTTTTGCACAAGTTAAGTTTTTACTGTAACCAGCCTGTACATATGTTTTAATGTTAATTGCCACAGTGATCACTAAAAATGGTTTTCTGAAACCTTTTTTAGTTCAGTATGGCCATGTTGGTCTGAGATTAAAAGGTGTATATCATTTCACAAACCACACACTAAATAATTTCTGCAATTGTGCCGCCTCCTAATGGTTTTGTTAAGGTGAATTCTCTGCTATTTTGGGAAGAAGGGGAAAGGGACTGTGTTATGGAATACCACTAGATGGACGGGAGGAAAGAGTTCTCGTTACATGCTTCGGATTACATCCGTCTCAAAATACTGCGCATACACAGTCGAATCACATTATATGACCACCTGCTACTATCCAGAGTAACCACCCTTAGCAGCACGGACAACAGCTAGACGAGCTGGCAGTGACTCAGTCAGGTGCTGATAGATCTCCACGGATATCTGGAGCCATGCTGTCTGCAGTGCGTCCCACAAGTGTTGAAGGGTGCGTGGCGGAGGAGACAGATGGCGAACACGACGATCGAGGTAGTCCCACAAATTTTCAATTGGATTGAGATCGGGGCTATTTGGGGGCCAGGAAAAAACTTTGAAGTCCTGATCGTGCTCTTCCAGCCACGTGCGGACACTTCTATACTTCATTTCATGTAAGTTGGCCAGATTCTGACAGTCAGTGAGTGGCAACTTGACGTATTCGAAACAAACAACGTGCCATTAACAAAATCCTGTATCAGCTGATGCAAGAACGAACAAAAGTTAATTTTACGTTGGCTATTCTGAGTGCACTGCCAACGCACATTGACCAGCCGAAAATACGCGATAAGAAAGAGTTCCTAGGTTAATTAATACATTTTATTGTACGTGGTCATAAAACAGCAGTTTTTATTGTTAGAAACTAAACTTCGTGCTAAAGTAGAAATGTATAGGTGTTCAAAATTAAAGGCACGTTAAAAATATCCGTATCCAAGTGAAACACAATTTAAAATCCTTTCTTCACGTCTTAATCGCCCCTCTTCAACCCCACTTTCATTACGTGCTTGATATTAATTCCAAAAGCATACAGAAATATTGCATAATATTGTTGAATTATTTTACTAATAGTTTAACGATCTATATTTCTAATTCGTGTCGTTCCGAGCCGGTAATAGAAGAACAGTCAACTTTAAAAATACCCTATCTATTGAGCAAAATAATAATCTCAGACTTCGCTCCGGACAGGATGTGCGCGCTACCTATCGCATTTTTCCTGAAGCATTACCAGCCACAAAAAAAAAAGCGTCCCGCATGCGACGTATATAAATTTACGAACTAATACCAATAGTTTTATTTTTCGTGAGCTCTGCATAATTTTTAAAGTAACATATATGTATTTCGTGTACAGCATTTACGAACGATCCTACACACGTCCTCTAAACTCCGTTTCGTCTCTCGTACCCTGCCGCGCCACCCAAGTAGTTCACCAATTGCTGCACGAAGCAGTACCTCCTGGACGCGCTGACTCGTCGCATCAAAGCCGTACCAGTTGATGGCGAATGGATACTTAAGCGAAAAGTAAACATTGGCGCGGCGATCGTCAACTGTCAAGCACGTGGGCTTCATATATGAGATGGACCATAGCCATGTGGCAAGGCGCATTATCGTGCTGGAAGATCCCATCCACCCGAAGAAAGACAATCATCATGTACGGGTGGGCGTGACCGCCAAGGATAGATTCATAACCAAATCGATTAAGAGTGCCTTCCACACGGATGATGGGACCTAGAGAATACCACGAGAACACTCCCCAGACCATAACACTGCCCCCACCGCCTTGTGTTCGTCCCTCAATGGATGCAGGGTGTCGGTTCTCAGACGTTTCTCACCGGACACGCTGACGTCCATCCGTTCTATGCAGCTGAAAATGTGACCCGTCGAAGAAGGCTACCCGTAGTCCATCATCAGTGATCCAGTCGCCATACTGTCGAGCAAATTCCAGTCGTTTTCGTCAATACACCTTTGTTAGCACGGGTGCAGTCACCCTTAGTCTCCTCCGGTGCCCCATTCGCAGAATGATTTGCTTAACTGTTGCAGTAGACACGTGTCTGGATGCCCCCTGGTTCACTTGGACGGTGAGCTGTTCCACTGTAGCCTGTCGGTTGGCCTTCAAGCACCGCCGTAGTCGACGTTCACCTCGGATATCAATGGCGCATGGAGCTCNAAGCACCGCCGTAGTCGACGTTCACCTCGGATATCAATGGCGCATGGAGCTCCGCAGTTTCCACGACGGTTATTACCAATGGTGCTATTCGTCCACTCACGATACACTTTTCCCACAGAGGCATGCCACGAATTCAAAAAATTAGCTGTTTCCGAANTTAAATCGCTTCCCTTACCCATGACAGCAGGAAGCGCACTGTGTACAGCCAGCCTGTCGGTCGCAGTATATACCCGCTTTACCAGCCCACATCACGGGCCATACGTCATGGGCTACGCGCTGCAGATGGCACTTCTAGCAGCTGGTCTTAATAATGTGATTCTTCTGTGTATCTCCGTGTAGTTTAACCAAGGTCTGTCATATACCATAGCGTGGTCATCTAATACTTAGCAATACTTTTCGTAATTAAATGTTTACTAACACTTCAAAACACACGAAACACCACGCGTAGAGATTATGGGTTAAAAGTGTGATGATAAACACTGGAGCAAACAGAAATGCATTTTTATTATTTCTTTTTCCTGAAAATAAAGAATGAATTGACGTAATAATAACATGTTATGTTTGGAACAATTCTACATGGTCACTCGATCTACATTTACCAGGTTCAACTGCTGTAGAATTCGAGTAATATGAAGGCATTATTTGTTCTAAACCTATTCTACTAGCATTACGAAAATATTTTTTTGGGGAATCGACGTACCAGTGATACTTAATAACTTATGCAGATTTTATTCAACAATAAATTCTGTCATAGTTTTATGACACCAAAGATATAATTTTGTTTCTGTTAAGGATCTTTCTGAGATAGCGTTAGGCTTGTTCTGCGATGTAATACGGCGTTTGCAAGTCTTACCTGCTTCTTCGTGTTAATATATTCGCTTGGGAAATAATTGTATTTCAACTTTATCGTAATTTGTAGTTCCATAGCACAGAATCTCATGTTCAATGCAACACTCCGGTATACGACGAATAGTACAGTACGAACAAAAAACCTCCAACCATTAGTCAACTACCTCAATTACGAGATGTCAAAGGGAACTCAGTCCAAATCAGGTAATAGGACATTATTATATGCCTTGCCAACGATTTAAACTTAANGTAATAGGACATTATTATATGCCTTGCCAACGATTTAAACTTAATGGAAAAGTTATAAATATTCGAATAGGTAAATAAAGTATCGAATTAATTTATAGTTGTTCTTGTAGCAGACTTGTTTAGTATTATAAAAAAANTTGTTTCTGTTAAGGATCTTTCTGAGATAGCGTTAGGCTTGTTCTGCGATGTAATACGGCGTTTGCAAGTCTTACCAGCTTCTTCGTGTTAATATATTCGCTTGGGAAATAATTGTATTTCAACTTTATCGTAATTTGTAGTTCCATAGCACAGAATCTCATGTTCAATGCAACACTCCGGTATACGACGAATAATACAGTACGAACAAAAAACCTCCAACCATTAGTCAACTACCTCAATTACGAGATGTCAAAGGGAACTCAGTCCAAATCAGGCAATAGGACATTATTATATGCCTTGCCAACGATTTAAACTTAATGGAAAAGTTATAAATCTTCGAATAGGTAAATAAAGTATCGAATTAATTTATAGTTGTTCTTGTAGCAGACTTGTTTAGTATTATAAAAAAATAAACCAGCTTTCAGTTCCGTTATTAGGCAAGAAGATGATAAGGATGATGGACTACCGTTCCATTTCGGGAAGTCGAATGTGCCTTTGGCAACGTCACAAGTGCAATCCGTGGCCGCTTAATTATGGCGTCATAACTCAGGTGTGTTCATTGGCTGAGTCAGAAACGGGAGGGAGGGCAAAGGAAGCCCATCCGTTCCTTTTACAAGCGTTAACGCAACATTTTAAACCAGGGATTTGTTCAAGCCGTTTTATAGACTGCAGTGAGTGGTCTTTAACAGCATAATTTTTTTCACTCTGTAGAGCCATAAATTTTATCAAATGGTCTGATCAACCGATTACAACTTAATAGGGTCATGTCCAACACTAGTGACAGGGAAGTGGTGGACTAAGTTTTTGTTCAACCGTCGTGCTTCTTAACCACTTCTCGAACTATCAATTTATTTTCTCTTTTAACGCGTGAACATATCAGCCTCAAAGCGTCGTTCTCACTAACGACACAGTTTTCAAACAGCACCTTCAAAAACTTCAGAATGTAATCAAAATTTAACAGGAAAAATTTATTGGGGGTTACATCTAATTCCATTTGCTTTAGATCTAAAATATTGCCACATAATTAAAAAAAACTAGGGATAAATGTTTATAATGAGTAACCACAACGTACAAAATATCGTCGAAGTACTTATTCAGCCAATTTTTAACGAATATGAACAACGGTTACTTCAACTGCCCGTGCTACTATCTATCCTCCAATAGATTGTTGAACTCGTTTCTTATACATAAAAGGCCAAAAACCATTTCAAATGGTTGAACCACCAAACAAACATGTAAGGTTTTTATTTTTACACAAAAAGCTAAAGAAAGATGGGCGTGTTATGTAAAGCAACTGTCATTCTAATATACCGAGCATAAACTACGTATTGTTGATGCGATATGATAAGAAATAATTTGCGTAACATACAGTCCGCATATTATAAACATGAAATGCCTGTGTATCAAGGCGTCATCCCATCTCGGTTCTATTCTCAGAATCGTATCAAGCGCTCTCGTGAAGTTGGCCAATGAAAGCTGTTCGGAAGTATTCATACACGATTCTGTGTGTTCTGTTTGTAGCAATCCACCATTGAAAAAAAATTAAGCAAAGTAGAAAGTAGTAAGTAACCTGCGGCATCGAAGAGCAAGCCATCTTTCAGAATTTTTGTATGTAGGTGAGTCAAAACAGACGATAATTTCGGAGGCAGCCTCGGTTAAACTGAGCTGTATAGGAATCAATTTCGCTGTGCAAATTATTTGGTTTGCGATTATGCTCGACCGGTTTCTTCTGCACGAGGCACACGTTGGAACCTCTATATACATAATACTTCGTGTTTGTGATTATTTTTATAAACATAAATTTAGTATATGAGCAGGCACCTTGCAAGCTTTCCAGACACCAGGAGGGCTTCCTGGCCGAAGGGAGTGAACTGCATCAAGTCCTGTCAATGTGGCACCTGTATGGAACATCCATCAGAGAACCTATCACTTTATGGTGTATTGATAAAAATGATGGTGTGCTGTTTACTGTACATTACTTTAAAGATTAGGTATAGTAATTTTTATATGGAAAAATGGTTGGGAAAGCGCCCTAAGTTTGGCCGGCAGACACACACACACACACACACACACACACACACACACACACACACACACACANATTCGAATAGGTAAATAAAGTATCGAATTAATTTATAGTTGTTCTTGTAGCAGACTTGTTTAGTATTATAAAAAAATAAACCAGCTTTCAGTTCCGTTATTAGGCAAGAAGATGATAAGGATGATGGACTACCGTTCCATTTCGGGAAGTCGAATGTGCCTTTGGCAACGTCACAAGTGCAATCCGTGGCCGCTTAATTATGGCGTCATAACTCAGGTGTGTTCATTGGCTGAGTCAGAAACGGGAGGGAGGGCAAAGGAAGCCCATCCGTTCCTTTTACAAGCGTTAACGCAACATTTTAAACCAGGGATTTGTTCAAGCCGTTTTATAGACTGCAGTGAGTGGTCTTTAACAGCATATTTTTTTCACTCTGTAGAGCCATAAATTTTATCAAATGGTCTGATCAACCGATTACAACTTAATAGGGTCATGTCCAACACTAGTGACAGGGAAGTGGTGGACTAAGTTTTTGTTCAACCGTCGTGCTTCTTAACCACTTCTCGAACTATCAATTTATTTTCTCTTTTAACGCGTGAACATATCAGCCTCAAAGCGTCGTTCTCACTAACGACACAGTTTTCAAACAGCACCTTCAAAAACTTCAGAATGTAATCAAAATTTAACAGGAAAAATTTATTGGGGGTNCGACACAGTTTTCAAACAGCACCTTCAAAAACTTCAGAATGTAATCAAAATTTAACAGGAAAAATTTATTGGGGGTAAACATCTAACTCCATTTGCTTTAGATCTAAAATATTGCCACATAATTAAAAAAACTAGGGATAAATGTTTATAATGAGTAACCACAACGTACAAAATATCGTCGAAGTATTTATTCAGCCAATTTTTAACGAATATGAACAACGGTTACTTCAACTGCTCGTGCTACTATCTATCCTCCAATAGATTGTTGAACTCGTTTCTTATACATAAAAGGCCAAAAACCATTTCAAATGGTTGAACCACCAAACAAACATGTAAGGTTTTTATTTTTACACAAAAAGCTAAAGAAAGATGGACGTGTTATGTAAAGCAACTGTCATTCTAATATATCGAGCATAAACTACGTATTGTTGATGCGATATGATAAGAAATAATTTGCGTAACATACAGTCCGCATATTATAAACATGAAATGCCTGTGTATCAAGGTGTCATCCCATCTCGGTTCTATTCTCAGAATCGTATCAAGCGCTCTCGTGAAGTTGGCCAATGAAAGCTGTTCGGAAGTATTCATACACGATTCTGTGTGTTCTGTTTGTAGCAATCCACCATTGAAAAAAAATTAAGCAAAGTAGAAAGTAGTAAGTAACCTGCGGCATCGAAGAGCAAGCTATCTTTCAGAATTTTTGTATGTAGGTGAGTCAAAACAGACGATAATTTCGGAGGCAGCCTCGGTTAAACTGAGCTGTATAGGAATCAATTTCGCTGTGCAAATTATTTGGTTTGCGATTATGCTCGACCGGTTTCTTCTGCACGAGGCACACGTTGGAACCTCTATATACATAATACTTCGTGTTTGTGATTTTTTTTATAAACATAAATTTAGTATATGAGCAGGCACCTTGCAAGCTTTCCAGACACCAGGAGGGCTTCCTGGCCGAAGGGAGCGAACTGCATCAAGTCCTGTCAATGTGGCACCTGTATGGAACATCCATCAGTGAACCTATCACTTTATGGTGTATTGATAAAAATGATGGTGTGCTGTTTACTGTACATTACTTTAAAGATTACGTATAGTAATTTTTATATGGAAAAATGGCTGGGAAAGCGCCCTAAGTTTGGCCGGCACACACACACACGCAAAATCAGTCCGAAAAACACCGACCAACTATATTTGTATATTAGTTATGAAAAATTAGATGGAAAGCATATATTCGACCTATGGCCTATGATGTTTCGTGAGGGTGGTACGCGCCCTTGAAGGAAAAGCTGAAACACATGTGTATTGTAAATTTTACAGAAAGTATTTGAAATGGAACAATGGTATCCAGGATGATTTGTAGTTGAACGAATATCGGCAACTACAACACAATCGATCGCTGCTATTAAATTATGCAATAGGGAAATTAAGGGTTGCAACTCTATGGTCGCATAAAAGTCTGTGATGTCGAAACCTGATTGAGTTTACAATGACGGATTATTAAAAAGCACATTAAAGTTAGCAAAAAAGTTGACTTGTGTTATCTCGCTAAACCCCGCCGTTTGCGAGGAGTTCACGCATAAATGTCGCAACCATTGAGTTACTGCACCTGGCAAGCAAGCAACACGCAACACGTTGTTTTGCCACGCCTACTCGGGAGGGCCACAGGAGTTGCAAGGCAGCCGTCGCATACCCGTGAGCACGCCAAGGTCGTAAACTTGCCGGTGTGCCCATTTGACTGCTNGGAGTTGCAAGGCAGCCGTCGCATACCCGTGAGCACGCCAAGGTCGTAAACTTGCCGGTGTGCCCATTTGACTGCTACATAACACACTCGCCGCACTCATCAACCTTTTGTGTTTTCAAATTCCCTTCTATCCACAGAATTAGGAACTAATTNGCATAACACACTCGCCGCACTCATCAACCTTTTGTGTTTTCAAATTCCCTTCTATCCACAGAATTAGGAACTAATTTTATTCTATAGACACCTTGTAAATGGTACTGAAAATTCCTAACATTCGTGTAAACTGTCGTGTTACTCTAAATTCGAACAATCACATTGGAAATTCTTTTTTTTTTTTTGTGTTGTTGGCCTTGTTGTACGACGTGTTTCATAAGTCTCGGGACGCTACAATATAAAACAATACAAGACGAAAAAAAAAAACAGTACGCAAACTTGAACAAAATATCACAATGCTGACAATAACACAATACAACAATAACAACATCCGCGGAATAATGCATCGTGATCTAGGCATACATAGTATCAGTATGACGTCCTGTTGTTTTCGTATCACAAGATAATTTTACGCCATGTACAATGCGCAGACCAACGCAACATGCTGCGTCGGTTGACGCATCGCACATGGCGTAAAATTATGTGCTACGAAAACAATGGACGTCAAACTGATCCTATATATGCCTAAATCACAATGAATTATTCCACGAATATCGTTATATCGTGTTATAGTTCACATTGTAATATTTGGGTAAATTTTTTTACGGTGTTTTTTCGTCTTAACATTAAAATTGTTAACATTGNTATAGTTCACATTGTAATATTTGGGTAAATTTTTTTACGGTGTTTTTTCGTCTTAACATTAAAATTGTTAACATTGCGATATTTGGGTAAGTTTGCGTACTGGTTTTTTTTCGTCTTATGTAGTCGTAGAGTGTAGCGTCCTGGGATTTTGGAAACATCCTGTAGTGCCGTGTCACACTCGTCAGAGCAATGCCATTCCAGTAAAAGAGGGCAGTAGGCAGGTGAATTAACAAATTNTGTAGTGCCGTGTCACACTCGTCAGAGCAATGCCATTCCAGTAAAAGAGGGCAGTAGGCAGGTGAATTAACAAATTAGTGGTGAACAAATGAATGTGAAAATGGCCCCAAGCGAGCAGCGCAGCATGTGTTCCGCGAGCTGGTGAGGAGGGCGCCACCCCCGCCCCACTGTGGGAACCTTCTTCCTGCTCACCGCCGATAGCTACAGCCACCCTCGGAGGTCCCGCCGACACTCGTTAATCAATTTGATATCTGAATGGCCAGCGGGGAACTGCGGGTTGTAATAGAAGGGGGGNGGAACTGCGGGTTGTAATAGGAGGGGGGGGGGGTGTTCGGGGAGAGAACAGACCCCGACACATCGCTACCGCTGTTTATTACCCTGCCACACACACACACACACACACACACACACACACACTTTCTCTCTACCTCCGTACAATAGGGAAAAATAAACAAGCCTCCCACCGGCGTTTAAAGTTAACTTTTGTTTCTCTCTTCGCGGCCATTCCCATGTCCCCACTATCTCTCACGCGGGCTTCCCCACTCCGTTTATCTTGCTTCGTTGCCCCGTGCATCCGCGCAGTTTCTCATCTTCCCTAAACGCCTTCCCCGCATAAGTGCGTGCGACCCTGGAACATAAAATACTGCGCCTTGCTTAACCTACACAACATATTTATCCCTTTTAGATCTTTGTGTGTCTACACGTTTACTCGCCTTCTGGAGAAACATAAAATGCAGTTTACGAGAGGTGTACTTTTCCAAAGCAATTGAGGGATTGACTGGAAAAAATGAATTAGTCTAAAAAGTAAATATTTCAGGAAATGAAACCACTGTCCCTCCAAATGACAATCTCAAGAGTTATACCTATCGTATATAGGTAGATATCCAAGCAGTCTTGGCTACCAATTACCATGTAAAATATCAATTCCTTTTTTTTTTTTTTCAGAAATTAAATAAATTTTTTTTATAAATGCTTAATATGCCCCTTGCAGACGCACGGCATATATCTACACGGTAGTCGTCAAACTCGTCCCACACATTAGCGAGCATGTCTGGTGTTATTGCAGGCCACCGCTGTTGTTACGCGGTTTTGAAGTTTGTTCTTTGTTGTAAGAAGGGGCCGCACATAAACTCAATCCTTCACAAACCCCCACAAGAAAAAAAAAATCACAGACGGGTGAGATCCGGCGACCTTGGCGGCCAGTTGTGTGATGCCAAATCAGCAGATCGCTGGACGGCCGATCCATCGGCGCGGAGGAGCGTTGTTCGGGAATGTTCGAACTTGCAAGTGCTCACGTCCTGCTGGAAAATTATATCACCGGGGTCTGAATGCAACTGCAGGAAAAGCCAGTTCTGCAGCATATGCTGGCGTGAGATTCCCCAGACAGTGCTGTCAGGAGAAAAAAAAACGGACCATTAACCTTTGCTTGGGAAACGGCGCAGAACGTATTCACTAGAGGAGTCTCTCTCTCTCGCTCGACTACGACATGTGGCTGTTGTGATCCCCACGTCCGCATGTTGTGGCGGTCCACCAAACTACTGAGATGAAACGTGGCCTCGTCACTGGACACACTAAGCGTGAAAGCAAAGCGGCTTCTTCCATTTCCTTTTCCGAGAATGATTGAGGGGGGTGCAGTGCCGTACTCTCGTCGGAAGTCACGCTTCGCAGTCGTCTCAGACTTGCAACTGTTGAACTGGAGAACGCAAAAGTCTTTCTGTTGTGGGATCGTCATCCTTACGTCTGCTAAGAGGTAGCTCGCATGCTGGCTACTCACCGTCTACGCACCAGAGAGGCACCTAGCGGCAACCTAGTGAAGTACTTCAATCCTCAGTGAACCGACATGCTCGCTGACGTCTTGACTCAACCGAGCAGCGAGTCGGCATCCAAGTGATCCGCAGGGAAGAAGTAGTGGCAATTAAGTTTTTCAACATTAGAAATAACGTTGTAAGGAAAATCAGCCCCGTTCCCATTATTATTTTTATTATTATCGCTTCCTTCATTAGCAGACTTACTTGTTTTAAGTGAAACACTTATTTCAAAATGTAATAATTTGTAACTCTGATTTCGCGATTTAGAGTGATACCTGGTCATTATAAATTTATTTCCTGTGTGTATTTCAAATGCGGCTCTTTAAACGTTACGAAATATGAATCTTACAAGGGATATTATTGTATTTTTACAAAGGTTTGTAGACGTACAAAGAACTCGGTAAAATTTACATTTTTTTTTACACTGTATTATTGTGTAATTTACATTGTATTAATGTGGAAGAATACGCACGTCTAGGGAAACATTTACAACTGCAGTAATGCATCAACTGTGTTATTCTCAACTAACGAGTGGCCGTCCTCCAAAATAAACGACACACATGATACATGAAGCTTAAAGAAAGTCAAATATGAGGAATATTATACATTTTTTATGGCATCAGTATAATTTTCGTAGACCTCAAAACTCCTAAGAGTAGACTAAAAAAAATCTGTAAAATTACGGCTACCATTTTCTTGTTTATATTTTTTTGCGAATTATGGCTGACCACAAAAAAAAGTGAGAACGTGCCTCTACCTTTGTTTACGAAACTATTAAATTCGTAGATGAAACAGATTAAATTATAAAAAGCAGAAGTAGAGATTGATGATTTAAAAAATTGGAGGTCCACTGTCAAAGCAAATGAGCTTTCATTGGCATCAGATTTCGGCATTAACGAAAACTACAGAGGCAGTCACTGCTGTCAGTACAGACTTATCAATACGTTAAGTTATATCTTGAGAATGAGGTAAACCCGTGTTTATCCTGGATAGATGAGCACGATAAATCTATTTGAGAGTGTACAATCGATACAAACGTACACAAAATTACGAGTTTTTTGTAAAGCTACGATTTTTTTTTCAACCCACAGCTTCGCATNGAATCGATACAAACGTACACAAAATTACGAGTTTTTTGTAAAGCTACGATTTTTTTTTCAACCCACAGCTTCGCATAAAAATTACTGTTAACAGTGTTGTTACCAGTCTGAACTACGTCTGACGAATTTACTGTCACTAGCCATCCATCCTGCACCGAGTGGTGACCGATTTACAGAGCTGCCCAATGGAATTCTGACCTTCATGCCCTACTGGCTAGCACTGGAAGTAATTGCCTTTTATGTAAGACACGCTATTTAAATATAAATCAAAATGGTATTATTTGCAACACATGTTTACAGAGCAACCATCACATTTTTACTGATTTATTTTCACTCCAGCAATCGAGCAACAAGACAAGAATTAAAAAGGAAGCCAATTTTCTAGATAATAGTTTTACCTAATTACAAGTACTGTATTTCGCAGCTCATTGTAAATTTCATTCAGCTGTAAAACCATATGGGCATAAACATTATATATAGTTTTCGATAGCAGCTATGTTCATTGGTCTCAATTGTAGGCTACCAAGTAGATATTTCGTTAAAATATCCAACAACGGAAGCAAAACTGCAGTCCTTCAATATCACCGACAAAGGTCAAACATACTTCCACCCAATAATACTAGCAAGAACAAGATCATTACTAATTCGAACATAAAATATTCCTCAGTTAAGAAACTACTCTAACACAAAAACAAGAAGGATCTGAAATTTCCATTCGTAAATAAATTCTAGATGTAAATTTTCAGCAGCAATTACCGACTGGCTGCATTTAACGTTAAAGTGTGAATTGAAACTTCTCTTCACTTATCGCGAGTGTTTGAAGTATAAGTGCGTTGTAAACTCCAACTACAACAGCAGTACAAGTTTGCTACATACTTGCAAATGAAGACACTGAATATTGTATGTCTGGTAGTAAGTTCTACTTAAAAAGGAAAGCAATTGCGATGGAAATACTAGTGTGTGGTAAAAAATAAAATACGCAGTAGTACAACGGTACTACTCGAAGGAGTTACTCTGTCTTAAAAAATGTTAAAGTTACTCATTTCTTATTTATGTAGTAAAACAAATCAATATTTAAACTGTAATAAATGCAAATAAAATATTCTAGTGAAAATTAGTTTGGAATGCACAAACAATTGCAAATCAAAACGAGACATCGATATAATTAATTTATATAGTTTAAAACTCTGTTAATGCTTTGAAAGCGGTCACAATATTGGCTCCGCCCAAAATTAAAATTAAAAACTATAAATTATTCATCCAAGCGGGGAGTGGAACATCAAAATACGACCTTTCAGTTGGCGAGCACATTTTCCTACATTTTAAATTAAATTTAATAAGTGCAAGTAATTTATAAACAGCTCCTTTGTTTGCTGAACTAATCATGCATTTTATTGTACGTTCGCAGAACTGAAAAATATATATAAGCTGTAGAGATTTCTTTTAAAAAGATTGGAAAATAAATCTGTAAAAAAAAAAACAGAAGGTCGGATTGGCGATGTCTGCATTTTTTTTCGTAACCTATACATATTTTATAGCAGTATCACTCTCCCAAGTTTTGCTATGAAAACGTGGGTTTACTCGAAACATATACAAAGCAAGGTGTTCGTAGGAGTATTAGCAGTTCTAGAAGACCTTCCAATTAAATACGAAAACGCAAGACTTCAGCGTTAAAAAAATGCTTATTTTAAACTATTGTTTCTGGTGCTTGCAAGTCACAAAAAAGTTGCGCAAACACATTGCATAACTAGAGCAGTACGTTGTATCTCCAATCGGCAAACAACGTGTTGATACAATATGACTTTCCTTTAGTTTTGATGAGTTCTGAGCTCGAATCTGATGACTTAATCGGGACAAAACAAATTTCTTGCATTCTAGAATTCTGTTCTTGTACGCAGAGACAATCTTTCTGAAAACACAGTTACATTAAGTACTACTCGGCTTGTCAACGGTTAATTAAACATTATCAATATTAACCTCTGAATATATACAGTATATATTCTAAAAGTAAAAGCATATATTTCAACGGGAAATATTTTCTGGCAAATCAACACTAATATTCACAGCTTGTCTTAAATTTTTACTGGAAAAGTTTTTTTAAACTGGATACCATTAAAATCATGTTTCTTTTGTTTGGCACGCATTGCACTTTTTTCAATTTTCGCACTGTTGTTTGATGAGACATACACATCGCCGAGAACAAAGCCATTACAGATTGAACAAATGGTTTAGTGAATCAGTACAAGGAAAGTAATAAGTCGTGACATAGAACGAGGAATCTTCCAGGGCTTCGTCTGCTCTAATGCCGGAAAACTATGAAAATCCAAATTTGGGTGACTGGAATGGGAATCGAAACCATGACCTCCCGGACGCTAGCTCACTGTGTAACCACTGCGTCATCTCGCCTGTGTCCAAGTTAAAGTATTGTTACACCTGAGCGGCGTATTCGAATTCGCGAGGGTTTTAATGTCTTAATAAAAATAAAAGAACTAAGTGTATTCGCACAGCTATTATTTACAGCATTAATCTATCTCCGCTATTTCTCTTTTTAAATTCTCAGCGAGCGGAATATTTAATGTCTATCTCAGCTGTAATTAAAGTTCTTCTCGACGTCTCTGTTTGGTTATAGCCAATTAACTCACACTCATCATTACCACATGCTCAGTCTGCCCATTGCCATCCCGAGAAAGTGTCGGATTTTACGGCCAGGCTATTGGCCGAAAGACGCTCTAGGACGTTTATTGCAAGCCATAACGACCGAAACTGCCATACGAATAAGAATCTCCGCTGTAACAAACGCGAACCTATTTATTCTGAGCGCCAACTTATCGGTGCGTTTAACTTGCAGTTGCCGTATGTTTATCGCTATTCCTTATCCACGCGATGAAGTGCCTACAAGTTAAAAGGGAATTCAACGTGGCATGCCATGTCTATCTGCAGGTAGGGACCGTCTACCTGCCGGACAACTGCAGGACCGCCATTTTATTTGGCGCAACAGAAGAGCAGCTACAGCTTGTTATTTGCCGCTATAAAGAAAGTATTGTTTTATTAAACAAAGCTTGAAACCGAATGTTTTTAAAAAGTAATTTTAGGAAGTGTTTTTGGCTAGGACAGAGGACAAGAGTTGAACAGAGGTAATAAAATTTTAATCAGTACGATATGGTATTATTACCACACACTTTTTTTTTTTTTTTTTTTCAGAAAAAAATTACAAATATCCCTTGTCTGCTATTAGCNTAAAATTTTAATCAGTACGATATGGTATTATTACCACACACTTTTTTTTTTTTTTTTTCAGAAAAAAATTACAAATATCCCTTGTCTGCTATTAGCATACTCCAAGACTCGCGCTTCAAGTTTACATAACAAGTATGACGACGATGTTGTAATTATACCCGTGCAAAGAACAGTGTTTAACGGGGAAGGGGGAAGAAGATAAATTTATTATAATCCATGAAAAGATTTATAAAAGGCGCCAATCGCCCGTTTACGTTGACCTGAACAAGTAAAAATGTTCACTCAGAGCAGACATCGAACGTACACGTGAAAATGGCAAACGCACATCGAGGTAACTATCCGCTGCCTAAGTGATAGTTACACGGGTACCTTCATCAGCTGAGCTTGTGGTTTTGCGCACGCATACCTGTTCCTGGAACATAAAACCGCTTTGATGAACTGGAGTTAAAATAACCGTAAACCTGATGCGCATATAGCGGCCGAGACACGTTTGCTTTCGATTATTTTGTAAACTACGTTACGCATAGCTTGTTGGTTCATTTGAAAGAGTATTCCGAATGCTAGAAAAAAATACTCATGTGAAGAAAATCTGTGCAGTACATTCAAACAAAAGTAAAATACTAGCATTTTGTTTTAAGGACTCGGCCATTAAAAACATTTTGTAATTAGATAAACTGTTAATCTAACGTTAACTTCTGAACTGTTCTTAATCATTTTGTAAAACTCAAAATAAATTAAGGTGTGTGTTCTGACAGCGCTGAGATTCTTAGTATTTGCTGAAAACATACGACAAAAAAAAATTGTGATTTAGAAAGAATAGGCAGGCAAAATATTATTGCTAAATTATAGTTATGGGAATTCAAGACAGAATCTTTGAGGCTGAATTCACATGCGAGTGTTTAAAATCTAATTATACAATTTGCATATTAATTTCAATCATATTAGAAAAATAAGGGCAGTTTATTTTCATCACATAACTGTCCTTACAACACGTTAACAGAGCCAATTCACAACAGATTTTTTTTTCTACGGAGCAAGCACAGGGACGGCGTTATTTTTTCTGTGTTAAAAAAAAACTTTACTTTACTTGATATCCAACAAAGCAGTCAACAAACTCGTTAGTCAAGTTCTTTTGTTTCACAATGAGCGGATGGGAATCCGCAGTCTTTGAATGAGGTAAGCAACCGACCCAATCGGATGTCTTCTAAAAGCACCAGGTGAATTTACGCCCTAATTATCACGGAATACACTCCAACAAAAGGACTTCTGTTCAAAGCTAAAAATTATATCAGGAGCAAAATTCTAGTAAATACCTCACTCACGAGTAGCAATAACTGGGAAATGCGTAGCACAAACTCAAGATACGCCGCTTTTTTTTTCTCCAATCAACAACTCCATGACAACCGCCGGCAGGCCAAATAATATCCACACGAGCAATGAATGCTACACTTGACAACAAAACAAATATCAAATGAACTGTGTAAGAAAAAAATTAAAACTAACACGAACGTTTTCAGCGAGGCACGTCCCCTAAATATCACTAACGCGGAATAAGACATCAGTCATCAAAATGCCGTCTTGATGTTACATTGCAGCTATTTTCTTCACAGCAAAACACATTTTGCGGTTAAATCTTAAGTCACAAAAGTATGCAGGACTCTGAGAGCGTGAGATACAAGCTAGTTATTCCAAATTCCATGTCGGACCTTTTCAACTGGGACAGCGCAAAAAATCCCCGAAAATATTAACAAATTAACTTGGTGTGTGAGGGATTTGGGTGCAGTATTTCTATATTCCAAATCATACTTCCATAAACTCGCTGACAACGTAATCACGGTTAAAAACAAAACGCTAGGTCTGGTTAAATATTTAACTTTTTCGGTAATCAGTACCAACTCAATATATGGTATTACTATTTTTAATAAAATCAAAATTTTAATACGGTACTTTAGTAAGGAACTCTGTAACATTGATTTCAATAAATAGGAAAAACTACAAAAATGTTATACACCTTTAATAAGATGATCCCTGTTAAAGACATTGCAAATTTTAATTATGAGCATGCTATCAAGATTTTTAACACGAGGACACTAAAGTTCAGAATAAAAGTTACTGACACTTTGAGACAAACTGTTTCTTTGGCATTTGAATTTCGGAAATGTTATGTAAAAATTAATTCAGAGAGACCCACCTCCCCCCACTCTTTTCTCGTACTATCAAAGATCTTTATGTTCGTAACAAACCATAAAATGAATGCTCTGACAAAACGTTGCCCTGTTAGACGGAATTAATATTCAAAACATATAGGTTAATTAAGAAGAAGAAAATCAGCAAACCAATATATTCATTAAAAAAAAATTGGATTTGGCACATTGTGATCATAACTGGGAAACATCACTTTTACTTCTGTATAATCACAGCACCACGCTACATATACTGTTCATATTTCACTCTTAGTAAAACGTGAATTGAAGCAAGGCAATTACCTGAAAAATAATTTCGTGATCCGCTGATATAGTTAATTCACGGTTACTTCCAACTTTTCCGAAGCCCTGCTAAAGTTCTACTTCCAGAATATTCCTCCGCCTCATACAAATCAAGCTTAACCGAGTCTATAAAATTACACCAAGTGCCAACGCACCGCATTCGTGCGCGCTCACTTGAATAATACTTAGCATGAGAACTACTTCTTACTAGGCATTACCAACATACTTATTCTCTCCCCGTTTTTATTCAAATAAACAATTAATTAAATACTATAACTTACAGATAAAATGAAAGTAAAAAAAAATTCAATTTGACCAAAAATAAAGTACTTTTACGTTAACACAAGTATACAACGCTCGTGACTCACATAACATATTTAGGAAACAATAAAAAAAAAACGTCAAACATGGGGTGATTTTACAAAGGTTCGATTCAAACAGTGTGACGAAAAAGTGAATAGAGTACAGCTTGGGACTGCACGTGGTCGAGTAGTTGCAACACCCTCCTGCTAACAGTGACGCAAATAAAAGTTCGTGATTCGCAACGAGAGAAAGCCACAAAACTTAGTTTGGCCAACAGCAAAAACTGCGTCATTTGATTTTGGGCAAATGTTCTACACTGATGGACCGGGTACGTTAATTTCCTCACGGCATGTTAACAATTTTGTACAGTTTCGAAGCCAGATAAGCTCTTACCGTGTAAATGATTTTATGACGGGCAGTTTCACACAGTTGTTACTTGTCAGGTTTTCAATGGCACACTATGGTGTTTCTGTAAAAAAAAAAAAAAAAAAAACAGAAAAGTTAATGCATAACCATGAATGTGTTAATGTAGCAAGGTTTTTGAGCATTTTTGTATCCATTATTTAACTCCTTCAATCCCCGTGTCGATTATGGTAAACATGTTGTAAATGAAGAATATTTACGGTCGGCATTGCACACAAGGAACCAGTGGCCGGATTTGAAAGAGTATTCTTTGTGAGAAATTTGATTATTGAAGTTTCTGCATCTCTCACTTGTGAATGTCTAATGCTGACATCAACGAACTCGCAATACGTTGTTCAATGGTTGCGAGAAGCACGCTCGATGCGAGTACAGTACACATAAAAAAATTAAGCGAATGCAACACTTGAGCTCTTAAAATGTATTCGGGACTGCATGGGTTAAAACATTTACTCTTGCAAACATCGTTCACAGCTACTTGGTTCTAATTAAAACTCTAACTTATGTCGGAGGTTATGTAAATAACTGTGAAATGAAGAAAGAACGTGATAAGCTATACAACTAGAAACATGTGTTAATTTATTCACGAATGTACCTTACCCGTATCACAAAATTAGGCTGGTCGACCTATATCACGAAAATGCAGTGCCTGCCAGAATTTTTAAATGTTTCAATAAGCATTTTTATTTTTAAAAAATTTTACCCAGTGGAAAAATAGTTTACACAATGTGGAGTACATTACTGCCGAACTATGCTGACACCGAAAGCAGTACACAACATTCAAAAAATTAATATATAACAAATTTTAAAAAATACATTTTTGTTTCAAAATTACCTTACCTACTTCCTATTCATTTATTTAAGTTTTATTTGTGTGCATACAGTTTGCATATGTATTGTGCTTATGCCGCATTTTAAGTCTTTAACTTTTGTTAAACACTGAAACTGTAAACAAATATAATGTATTATTGAAGCGTGGGGACCGTTTATAGCGATAAACAGACACGACCTTAGCGGAACATATCCTACTGCCTCGAGCACTGTTGCAAGATGACAGGTAGGAAAATTCGAAAGTTTCTTCAGAAAAATTCTTAAGATTTTACGGTAAAATCCGTGCTTAAAAATAACTCGGAAAACACACATGCGCGTGCTTAAAAATGCATCCATTATAAAAATAATAACATCACTGAACTCCCAAGGAACTACTCTCACAAGTAAATTCATAATTCTAAATTTTTTGGGCCATTATTTTTCTTTTTATTTTTGGTCGTACATTTTGACTTTCTTTAAGTTTCCCTTACCAATGGCAACGTCACAGCGGAGCGAATCCGCTGACGCCAGCCAATCAGTCCAGAAGTAACAGTTACATTGGAAGTGTGGATAGATATGCGTGTCAAATAACGTATTATTCCAGTAGGCTGAAATTGTAAATAACAGAGATCAAACCGAGCAAATGTAAACATCATAGGGTTTCGGGGGAAGGGGGAGGGGGCGTATTTCCGGATGTCCCTGAAAAATTGGAAGATCTGGCATTCCTGGCCTTCTGTGCGTGCGAACGTAACGCATGTTCGTGTGGGCCAGAAGAAGAAGGTGCCGGCTATCGGCGGCTCTTAGCAACGAGGTCTTGAGAGCCGACGAGGGTGAAATGCGGTGAGAATGGAGCAGTGCCGGAATGCGAGGGCGGAAGAAACGGGAGATCCCCGAGAAAACACACCGGCCAGCGGCATCGCCCGGCACGATTCCCACATGCGAAAATCCGGGAGTGACCCGGCCGGGAACGAACCCAGTTCGCCTTTGTAGGAGGCGAGCAGTCCAACTGTCGGCCTAGACAGGTAAATTATTAGGGGGGAGAGAGAGAGAGAGAGAGAAGTGAGTACGCCCAATTCATTCGTTTTAATAACTAACTGGCCGCCTTCGAGGTGGGGTAGCCGCAATGACGAGGTGAGATGTACTGGGTTCTTCGTGTTCTAATCCAACCCTCGACGAAGAAGAGAGGGGGTAAGAAGTTATCGGCTTCCCCCCCTCCCTCCACATTTTCAAGGCCTAGGTACGCGGGGCCGTTAACAATGGAGGGACTCCCAAGGGTCGTGACCGCACTTAATTATGTTGTGGGCGACCGAATTAATGCCTGTTCATCCGCGGGCCCGCCTCACCCCGCGCTGGAACATCCGTCCAACCGAACGGGGTGATAATTAATACCGNGGGGGGGGGGATGGGGTCGCGGGGTCGACCGAGTTTTATCACGGGCCAGATATTTCAACGCCATCACGAGGCGGCGGCCTTGATGGGGCGCTAGCACGTACACCGACATCATCTTCGTCAGAACACGACGCGATTAATAAAAAAAACCATATAAATCTGCACGCCGCCGGCTTCCGCGGTCACGCTTCACGTGGAATGTAACGAGCCCAGCGTTCGAACCCCGATCAACGTGGTGGTGTGACTGCCGCTTTTAGAGAGGGGGGAGGAACGTAAAGCAGGTCTGTTAAGTAAGCTGCCCTCCCAAAGGCATGAGCGCATAACCGTTAATAGGCGCATAAATTAAGAAATATAAATTTCGACGTGGTGTTTCTTTGTGGAGGAAAATGACTAATCAGCAGCTTAACCTAACTGGCTGGGAAGCGAAGAGAAACGAGTTAACGGACTGCACTGCAACTGGAAATATAATGGTACAAGTGAGAAAAACCTTCTGCCCTTTTATTGATTATTTAATTAATGTTGAACGTCATCCGGCATGAACCGTGACTTAGTAGGGAGCCACTTCATCTAGACGTCTCTGGATACTGAAGAATCCACGGTACTTTGAGCTAATTCTCGGCTGCGTGGTTTCTAAGTTTCTGGCCATCTTTTAATGGCACCGCCTACTTATAAATCTCATCAAATTTATTTCCGCAGCAGGCCGTGGTACCCAATTATCGGTTCATGTGCTCTGTAATGAACTCGATGAGCCATCCCAGTGCACACGCACAGCGACGAATTAGGAAGCATAAAAAGTGAAGTATACGTTTTAACTTGGCTGTTCCATTAGTGAACTTCGACAGGAAAAAAATTAAGTACCATGTGAGTTGTGGACATTAAATGTTATGTCATTCTCAGAAAATGATTGCATTATTTACAGCCACAATTTTGCATAATTATTTGCCGAAGTCACGACCTTTCTGTTTTTTTTTTTTTGCGTCGCACAAACAAAACAAATCAAACAAGTTACATAGATATAACAACGGAAATTGAAAGTCACACTCACAGCATATTTAGCAAAAGTTAATTTCCACAAACACACGGTCAGTCACAGTTCGAAGATATGCACGTATTTTCTCACATGGAACTATTTTTTAATGTCTTGAGGTAGCTGACAGAAGGCCTATTACATTTTAAATGAAAATTCTCTTTTTTTACGAGTTAGTTTCAAAACAGTAAAATTTTGATTACATTTTTTTTTGTAATATAAAAAATATATTTTCCTATTTGCTAGAAATGCAGTATGTGAAACATCTACAAGCTGGACAATGTTTGGCACAGCAATGAAATAGCATGTCCTGACCACACCCCTAACAACGAAACAAGATAAAAATGCCGAGAGAGAGAAAGAGAGAGAGATAGAGAGAGAGGTGCAACTTAGGGTGGGGATAACATCCACCTGACAAAAACCTTTCGAACTGATGGTTATTATTGAGAAAACATGTGGAATCAGATCCTATATTGGAGGTGTGACGAAATGCAACAGCAAGGAAAGCGGGAGCACCCCGAGAACAGCAACGGGCCAAAGAGCTAAGTCCGCCACGTTTCCCATACAGGAAGGGTTCGGGTGACCCCGCCGGGAATCGAACCCGGTTCGCCTCGCTGGGATGCTGGTACGCTGGCCACTGATGATTAACTTTAATTTTAACATAGGTCGCAAGCTTTTGCAGCCGTTGTCTTCGAAGTTCAGTCTTACGGACTTGACTCCCGTCAAAGAGTTCACATTCTTGCAATGTTTCGGCAGCCGCTGCAGCTGCCGTCTTCAGGTAGCCGCGATGACCACAGGACTAACGCCGAAGTCGACACTGGCTGGTTCGTCATCACGACTACCTGAAGATGGCAGCCGCTGCAGCTGCCGTCTTCAGGTAGCCGCGATGACCACAGGACTAACGCCGAAGTCGACACTGGCTGGTTCGTCATCACGACTACCTGAAGATGGCAGCCGCTGCAGCTGCCGTCTTCAGGTAGCCGCGATGACCACAGGACTAACGCCGAAGTCGACACTGGCTGGTTCGTCATCACGACTACCTGAAGATGGCAGCCGCGACTGTCGGAGCGTTTCTAGGAGATCAATTTCCAACGCATATCGATCCCAAAAGCCTAGTATTTACGATATGAACTTTCTTTTTAGTTTTACTTTAAAGGAAAACTGGACGAAGGCTGTTCGCGTTAAACTGAGCTATTCTCAAAGCCCTGCTAAAGATATACTTACATGCATATTGTGCATTCTTCCACCACATGTAAAATTAGCATTGCCAAGGGCATGATCACTTTATTAATGCGTCGGGTAAAGTGAAAATATGAAATAATCATAAAAGTAAAATTAACGTTTACAAATTTTCTAACTCTTACAACGTATATGCATTAAAAAAACACAAAGAAGAAATAAATTATTTTGGTTGAAGGGTGCAGGGGAAAAAGGATGATTGTACNTATATGCATTAAAAAAACACAAAGAAGAAATAAATTATTTTGGTTGAAGGGTGCAGGGGAAAAAGGATGATTGTACCTTTTTACAGAATATTAAGTTATGGTGTCATCTGATAGAGAATTGTCAATAATGATTGCATTCCAAAGCATGACGGTTAAAGGATATGATAGTCCGAAATAACCGGCCTCGGAAGGGAACACTTCCAGGGGNTATATGCATTAAAAAAACACAAAGAAGAAATAAATTATTTTGGTTGAAGGGTGCAGGGGAAAAAGGATGATTGTACTTTTTTTACAGAATATTAAGTTATGGTGTCATCTGATAGAGAATTTTCAATAATGACTGCATTCCAAAGCATGACGGTTAAAGGATATGATAGTCCGAAATAACCGGCCTCGGAAGGGAACACTTCCAGGGGAGGAGTTTGTAGTTTCGATTAAATTTTACTAAAAACTAGCAAATATCTACGTTCATATTTTTTTTCCATGCACCCTTTCAATGTTTGCCTAACACTTTCAATTCAACGTTAAAAAAGGAACTATTTCTCTCCTTCGTTACGAAATTTGCTGGGCGCATGCCGTTCAGTGTGTCCGTTAAAAAATATATGCAGGTTGGAAAAGTGACTTTTGTCAAAGGTTGATTTCGAAAATGCTAGAACGGCGGAGACTGAGCGGTTAGCCCGCTTGCCTTCCACCAAAGTGAAAAGGGTTCAATCCCCAGCCGGGTCAATCCCAGATTTTCGCAAGTGGGAATCGTGCCGGACGATGCCACTCGTCAGCGTGCTTTCTCGGGGATCTCCCGTTTTCCCCGCCCTTGCATTCCCGCGCTGCTCCATACTCACCTCGATAACCCTCATCGGCTCTCAAGACCCCTCAAGAGCCGCACAAAAATTTCCACTCACTCACTCGAAAATGCTAAGTTAATCGTGAACGGGCTATACAATTGGACAAGGCGGCTCCTGGGGCCACTTTGGCGATTTTTGACGATCATAGACTAAAGATGAGGCAGACCGATCTCGCTGGCTGCACACAACCAATCTCCACGTACCAACATTTAACTGCTTTTCTGCCTATACGACTAGCAAAAAGGGCGTGGATTGGATTTGAGGTTAGAACACAGCGTAATAAACAAGTTCTTTGTAATGTATGTAAACATACTCTAACCAATTTGTAATGCAGTTATATTAAATTAAAATTGCTAAAAGTACTTTACTCATGCAAAAGTGCTTGTCTTTTGATAATTAAGATATAAACACACACGTTCATCACTGTTGACCACGTGACTTCGAAAGTTGTGTATGATTGGGGTAGGTCAATGTTGGGTACATGCGCAGAAGACGAATGAGCGGTCTACCTCATCTTCATGGGCGAGACCCGGAGGACGTGTCTCATCACGAGTGACCGGAATGNGAAGACGAATGAGCGGTCTACCTCATCTTCATGGGCGAGACCCGGAGGACGTGTCTCATCACGAGTGACCGGAATGGTGACCGGAATGTCGACCGGATCTCCGGTAGGTTCCCAGACCTTCCTCGCTGTCTCGGGAAGGAAGTTAATTTACGNGTGACCGGAATGTCGACCGGATCTCCGGTAGGTTCCCAGACCTTCCTCGCTGTCTCGGGAAGGAAGTTAATTTACGGGGCTGGCGGGCGAGACGGCAGGCGAACTCCTGGGAATTCTCTGTTCGATAATAAAGATTGGGCGATAGCCAAGTGCCGGCAATCCTGACCTACCCCAATACACGACGCGCGGCCACGCTGTATACCATACAGGGAGAGGCAGGCGCGCACTGAAGGGTGGGTTTTAGCGCCCTTCATAAAACTACAAAGGCCAATTGGGGCGGCTTGAGACACCCTTGCGAGCCAACTGTAAAACATTACTGCACGACCATAACGGGAGATAAAGGACGCTGGAATAGCGTCGATGGAGGGGGGGGGGGAAGAGGGTTGCCGACTACAACAAAACATTGAAGCCCTGATGGCAAAGATAAAATGCCACATTGGAAAATAAAAATCCCGCCAACCTTTCCACAAAGTACAATAAATACCACAGTTGCCTTGAGAATATGTGTATGTGTGTGTGTATGTTTATACACAGCCAGAAAACATGCCTATAGGTGATGCGAAAGGTCATAACCGATTACGGTCGGTAGGGCGTATCAGTATCTCACTTCTCTGCCTTCAGGGGATAATGTAGCCTAAAGGTTACAAACATCCGTCAGCTTGGTGGGTTCTAGCCCTAGTCGGAGTGGCGGTGAAGCGAGTTGAGGGCAACACCCTCTGGAGGGTGTTAGTTAGGTGGAGAACGAAGTNGCCCTAGTCGGAGTGGCGGTGAAGCGAGTTGAGGGCAACACCCTCTGGAGGGTGTTAGTTAGGTGGAGAACGAAGTTCAAAGAGGAACAGAGGAGAGTGCATTAGCCAATAGCATATGAGTTCCAGCAAGATTCTCCGCAAGTATGATGATTTCGTGCAGTGCGTACAGCAATGGTAAGGCTGAAGTGGCAGCTGAAACAAAACACCAGTAAATGAGACATTCCGTAGGAAAGTAAAATTACGTTATTGGCTACTTCGCTGCTTNCCAGCTGAAACAAAACACCAGTAAATGAGACATTCCGTAGGAAAGTAAAATTACGTTATTGGCTACTTCGCTGCTTGTAGCCACGTCTTAAATTTATACTTGAACAAAAGTAAACTAAATTTTTGTAGCGATCATAAAGCTCCTCACTTAAAAAGTAAAAATAAACAAAAATTGTACTTAACATTTTCTTATAAATAAAATTGAAGTTTCCCTTTTAAATTNGCCCTAGTCGGAGTGGCGGTGAAGCGAGTTGAGGGCAACACCCTCTGGAGGGTGTTAGTTAGGTGGAGAACGAAGTCCAAAGAGGAACAGAGGAGAGTGCATTAGCCAATAGCATATGAGTTCCAGCAAGATTCTCCGCAAGTATGATGGTTTCGTGCAGTGCGTACAGTAATGGTAAGGCTGAAGTGCCAGCTGAAACAAAACACCAGTAAATGAGACATTCCGTAGGAAAGTAAAATTACGTTATTGGCTACTTCGCTGCTTATAGCCACGTCTTAAATTTATACTGGAACAAAAGTAAACTACATTTTTGTAGCGATCATAAAGCTCCTCCCTTAAAAAGTAAAAATAAACAAAAATTGTACTTAACATTTTCTTATAAATAAAATTGAAGTTTCCCTTTTAAATTTAGGCTATAAGATTTACTCTTAACGTTACTGAACATTTCTAAGCCTCTTATTCGGAATATCTATAATTTGAACTTTAACTAATTCATTTTACAGACCCCAAAAATAATTATTTATATATGTATATATATATATAGACACACACACAAGCAGTGGCTCACATTAATATTCGGACACCGATGATTATCGCAGTTTCATAGCTTTATGTTACATTAGAAATGAAGATAAACATAAAACATATTGCTTAATCATTCTTGTGTGCTTTAAATTAAATGCAATAGTAGCCAATAACTGAAATGAGCTGTGTAAGTTGATGAAATACAATATTTTGTCCTCGCGTGCTTCATACGTACGTCACTTTAATATTCGGCCACTTGTAGTGGACGCGTGGCACAGGCACGATGCACATTGCGTTCGTACCTCGTTTCATTCTCTGCACGCTATCTGCGCTGAGAAGTTGTATTGGGTAGCTCTGTTGACTGCGTCAGTCAGGAAAATGGGACGTAGGGTAGGAATACAACCTTTGAACAGCGGCAGCTGGTCATTTTTCATCATGCAAAGAAGAAATCTCAACGAGAAATTGTGGAGCACTTGAATCTGCCGAGGTGCACTGTTGGAGACATCATAAAAAGGTTTCAGAAGGAAGACAGAATAGATTCTGTACCTCAAAAACGACAGTCAAAGAAACTAAGCGAGAGATAAGAACGACTAGTAATCAGGAAAATAAAGAAAGGTCCGAAAATTAGTGCTTGCAAACTTACAACGGAGGTACTCAATGAATGCGGAAAGAACGTCCCTCCAGAAAGCATAAGAGTTATCAGAAGAGCAGGATATAATAGCAGGTTATCTAGAAAGAAGTCTTTCATTAATGAGGCAAATATAAGTAACGACTTACGCTCGCAAAAGACCGCGCTGATAAAGATGAAAATTGGTGGAATTATGTTATTTTTGCTGATGAGACGAAATTGAATGTGCTTGGTTCAGATGGCAGGGTAACAGTATGGCGCAAGCCAAATCAGGAGCTAAAACCTGGGAACATACAACCTACTGTGAAACACAGTGGAGGTAGTATTTTGATCTGGAGCTGTGTATCTACAGCAGGTGCTGGAGAGGTTGTACATGTCAATGGAACAATGAAAAAGGAAGGCTATCTCAACATCCTCAAAGCAAACCTTCACAAGAGTGCTGATAATCTGGGCATTAGGAATACGTTTAAGTTCTACCAAGATAATGACCCAAACACAAGTCGTACATTGTCAAGAGCTGGCTTTTGTATAACTGTCCCAAAGTCATTAACACAAGTCCTAAATCACCCAACCGGAATCCCATAGAAAATATGTGGAATAAACTCATAAGAAGACTGTGTACTACAACAATTAGGTCCACAAAAGAATTANATAAAGGAAGGCTATCTCAACATCCTGAAAGCAAACCTTCACAAGAGTGCTGATAATCTGGGCATTAGGAATACGTTTAAGTTCTACCAAGATAATGACCCAAACACAAGTCGTACATTGTCAAGAGCTGGCTTTTGTATAACTGTCCCAAAGTCATTAACACAAGTCCTAAATCACCCGACCTGAATCCCATAGAAAATATGTGGAATAAACTCATAAGAAGACTGTGTACTACAACAATTAGGTCCACAAAAGAATTAGACAAAATGTTCTAGGAAGAATGGAGTAAGGTTGGCTCCGAATGTACAAGGAAAATAATTGCTAATATGCCACAACGCCCGCGAGGAGTAATTAAACAAAATGGCCATGCTACAAGGTACTAAAATACTGTTTGTTTAGTTCGCAAAGAGGAATATGTTTGTTTTGAATGATGATGGCTAAATATTAAAGTGGCGTACTTATGCAGCATGGGATGACAAAATCATATTGTTTGTTAAGTTGCAGTGCTCATTTCCGTTATTGGCTACCGCTACATTTCATTTAGGGCACACAAGAATGATTGTGCAATATGATTTATGTTTATCTTCATTTCTAATGTAACATAAGGTCATGAAACTGTGATAATCATAGGTGGCCGAATATTAATGTNGCACAAGGAAAATAATTGCTAATTAATTTCCTTGTGCATGCCACAAAGCCCACGAGGAGTAATTAAACAAAATGGCCATGGTACAAGGTACTAAAATACTGTTTGTTTAGTTTGCAAAGAGGAATATGTTTGTTTTGAATGATGATGGCTAAATATTAAAGTGGCGTACTTATGCAGCATGGGATGACAAAATCATATTGTTTGTTAAGTTGCATTGCTCATTTCCGTTATTGGCTACCGCTAAATTTCATTTAAGGCACACAAGAATGATTGTGCAATATGATTTATGTTTATCTTCATTTCTAATGTAACATAAGGTCATGAAAATGTGATAATCATAGGTGGCCAAATATTAATGTGAGCCATATATATATGGCTCGCATTAATATATATATTTATATATAATACATTTGAAAGTGTGTTTGTTTGTTTGTTTGTCCTTCTTTCACGTCGCAACGGAGCAGCGGATCGACGTGATTTTTTGCACAGAGATAGTTGGAGGGCCGGGAAGTGACATACGCTACTTTTTATCCCGAGAAAATATCTAATTCCCTCGGGGAAATTCTTATTGGAAAATGAAAATAAAAATGCAACGTCAACAATGCAACGACGTAACCGAGCAACAGATCGACGTAATTTATTGCACAGAAATAGTTGGAGGGCTGAAAGGTGATATTGGTTACTTTTTATCGCGAGAAAATAGTAAAAATAGAGCTCGGGGTACAATGTTGCGTCAATGTAATTGTTAGTGTGGGACGAAAGCACAATGCCAAACAAAAAAGCGATAGAGGCCCTAAACCGAACTATACAGGATATACGAAACAATACAGACATTATGGAAGGAATGGTTTTATTACTGGATAGTGACTTCCGCCAAACTCTACCGGTGATTCAGAGGGGAACACCTGCAGATGGAATCAAAGCCTATCTCAAGTCGTCAAGCTTATGGGCAAATGTCAAGAAATTCAGCTTGACGACAAATATGAGAGTGCACCTCTATAAAGACGTTGATACAGGACATCATGCTGATACACAATTAAAATTTGGAGATGGGCGGTTAGAAACAGATGCCTAGGGTTGTGTGCCACTAACGGGGGATTTTAGTAATTTGGTGCAGAGTGATACGGATCTGATTGCTAGCGTTTACCCAGATCTACAAAGAAATATAAATGACGACCAGTGGCTATGTAAAAGAGCGATTCTAGCACCAAAACATGGCATCGTTAGTGCTCTGTTCTGTGTTTAATTCTGTAGTCCATATATATGTGTGTGTGTGTGTATGTATATATATATATATATAGTTTTTTTTTTTCATTATAATTTTGTTTTGAGTGTCATTGAATTACGGATTAAATGTGTCAGAGTTACAAATTATTTTGTGAAATTAATCGAAAAGATTATTAATTAACTGAGTGATAATTTTCCGCTTAACCAAACAGTTGTTTCTTCGAACTAAATTTTTTATGAGACAGATTTTTTTAATGTTACGACGAATCGTCATTTCATATTATTTAGTTATGAATTATTTCATCTTTCAATTACTTTCTTCTCTATAGTTGCCAACTCATATTGTAGATTACGTGTTAATATTTTATATGTAACCTTAATATTAAAAATGTTTGATGAATTTTTGCATTTATTTGTTAGAAATTAGTTAACAGGATAAATAATATAGTAATTACACAACATTTAACTACTCAATACGCTGAAGCTCGCTGACTAACAGGTTCAGTTCAATCGTTGAGAGATTTTTAAAATTCGTGTCCCTGCAGAGAATCGAACCCACGTCAAATGATTGCGATAGTGTACAGTGTTGTTAGACTGATAATTTAGCAAAAAAAAAAAAAGAGTGTTGGAGCATTTATTTTCTTTCGTATAGGCCTAGAGTTTGATATACTGTTTTTAACTCGATGCCTGATAATTGACATTGACCACAAAATCATCTAAACTTATTAGCCCATTATGTGAAAACCAGACCACTCGCAACAATTCCGCGACCTTCACGTATAATGCTGTTTCTTTTCTGTACATTTCATATGATTTCTTTCCCCATCTATCTCTTAAGATAAAAAAAACTTTAAGCCATCTTACTTTTCATGCTGCAACTTTTCAGGAATATTTGCGCAAACGTTTAGTATTTTTTTTTTCTTACGTGATATTACATTATTAAAATTTAAAAAAAAGTAACCAGTTAGTGATGGCAAAGAAGAAACTGAGCGTCAATTTACAAAATAGGAAACCATTTGAAAGAGCAGTTTCGGAGAAATGATTTGATAAGTTTGGTGTTTCGCGTACTTCGAGTATCTTTACCCTCTCGCCGGCTCTTGAAGAGTCCGAATTTAGGTGTCTACTGGTGACCTTGAGTCCTTGCGAACCTTACAATCTTGCTAGCTTCGACAGCCGCTATTAGCCATACAACTGCTTCTAACCCCTTAACTTACAGATTCATTTATCGCCCCAGGTGTTGCAAAAGAGGATAATTATGCTTCGGGAAATACTTATGAATTCCTTATAATAACCTGCATGATGGACCCTATGAAAAGAATTTCTATCGGATAATGGCACCGGCAGGAACCAACAAAAAATATTTTGGCGTGTTAGCAGTAGCCAACAGCATTACCCAGGAAAAAGGTGATGTTTGTACTGGTGCTGGTTTCTGATCTTGTACAGCACCGAACACGATTTCACCTATTTTGCAACACGTCATTCGTAGGGCCGGCCACACCTGTATTTTGCGAAAACATTCCACGACTAGCTGCACTCCAAAGCACATTAGTTCAGAACCAACATCGCGGTTGGATAGTTTTAACTCGCACGCGCCTTAAGTGTGTGCCAGCCAATCACGGACGTCCGATGTCCGGGTAACTTTATCCCTACTAGCCCAGTAGAGCAGGAAATGTCTTCTCGCAAGATACGCGGCAAATAGCCTAAGGAAATTGGCGAACTTACGCGTAAAAAGTTGTAAAGTCTAGCTTGCGCATAAATATTTTCGCGAAAAACAGGTGACTTCTAAGTCATTCGTGAACGAGTAAACTCGGGATAGCATGTTAAAGAGTTAATGTCGTATTTCGGAAAGGAAGAACATGATAAATGCCGAAAGTTATAGGGTTAAATTAATGTTAAAATTACGTTTCGATTTCACCTACATGACATTTATTGAGTCATCCTGTGTTCCTGAGGTTGCCTGCCGCAATGCACGGCGAAACGACGGTTCCAGAAACCAACCAGACGTAGTGCACGCCCGGAAGGCAAGACAGACATATGTCCGTAAAACTGAAGTCTGTGGGAAGACGAATGCTTTTCTGAGCCACGCGTATATTCACGATCGAAGTTAAACTCAAATTCATGTCCTCCCGATTCGCACAGCAATTCGGATGTCGGTACTTGGCCGTCGAACACAATCTGCACGAGATTATTTTATCCTCAGAGTCCTCTGCAGTAGTGCTAAGGTGTTCAATGTCGTGACGAGCAAGAATATACACTGCAACTACTCTACTGTACTTCTAAAGCGGTATAAGTTTTCTAAAAAAAAAGAAAAAAAAAATCGACGGTCCTTCGACTTTTTCCTCCCTTTCCCTCACTCACGCCCCGCAAAATGATGATATATATTTTTAAATAATAATATACGTTATGTGTTATTTTGCTTTTTTGACGCAATAATTACCTTTTTATTTTTTTTAACATAGTTTTTAAAGTAACAATAGCGAGAATAACACATTTCCTCATGAAACAATGTCGCTACCTCGTCCCCTTACCCTTCCTAAATGGCAACGTAGAGAACCACTGCACGTTTCATCCCCCAACGAAATGCTTAGCACACCTGTTGATCTCCGGGCCAGGGAAACAAAATCACGATCTCTTTAGCTGTAATTTATGTGGATTTCTAAGAGGACATGATAAATAATTCAACGCAAGCCTCGATTATAACTCCGGCGAGTTTCTTCGCCGGAGAGACCATGACTAACGCGAGCTGAGAAAGCGAGTCCCCCAGATTAATACGAGACATACACTACGCTCGCGGTCGCAAGATGATTTAAACACGAGCGTCAACGGCGGCTTTCAGCAGCCGTGGAAAATGAGCACGGACAGCACTGCCTTAGGAACATCGGTGACGTAATAATCGAGACGGTTTGGCTGCGACCATAGATTTAAAAGATGAGGTAGACCGATCTCGCTGGCTGCGCACAACCAATCACCTTGTCCCAACGTTGAACTGCTTTTCTGCCTATACGACTAACAAAAATGGCGTGGATTGGATTTGAGGTTAGAACATAGCTTAGTAAACAAGTGCTTTGTAATGTATGTATACCTACTGTAACCAGTTTGTAATGCAGTTATATTAAATTAAAATTGCTAAAAGTACTTTACTCATGCAAAAATGTGCTTGTCTTTTGAAAATTAAGATATAAACAAAGACGTTCGCCACTGTTGACCATGTGACATTGACAGTTGAGTTGCTTTGGGATAGGTCAATGTTAGGTACATGCGCAGAAGAATAACTGGTCTACCTCACCTTTAGTCTACGGCTGCGACCAGTCGTTCGGAACAGCTCCCCCTCCCCCCTCCTACGGTGTGATTGTGTGCGAAGCCACGACGTGTCGTTAATTTTCCCCGGCGGCCATTCCGTAGCGTGTCGAGGGCTGGGAGGAAACCCCCGCCTGATTAACAAACTGTCAGCGCTATGAGGGTGGCAGTCTAGGGTGAGCAAATACGCGGCAACAGGTGCGCGAAAAGGCCGGGTAGAGGCCGTGGAGGAGGCGTTGTATCGAGACGCGCCATAAATATGGATACTGATGCGGTACAACGTGACTCCACAGCGTCGTTGACGGTATATATCGAGTATTATTGATAAACAAGTGCGTATAAGCATGGAGGATTGTTGTGAGTG
>NQII01000614.1:70386-112949 GCA_002778355.1 Clitarchus hookeri | reverse complement strand
AAAAAAAAGAAGTAAATCAGTTAGAATTATAATTCTTCTTATTTCATAAATTATCCGCATTTTAAACACAGTGAAGTTAATTTTTAATCGAACTACATAAAAATAATATAATTATTAAGAAATAAATATTTTAATTGCTTTTTTTAATTGTTTTAATAATTTATTTACAAAATAATATTGTACGGTTTACTTCAGTAACGTAAATATAAATTATGTTACACAAGTTGCGTGTAAATTATTAATTTTACGAAGTAAAAACCAATCAACGGTTCCATTCAGACAGCCTCAAAGCCGACGTACGCGACGTAGTTGGTCGAGGACCGGCTTACGGCGCGAGGGTTTCTGGGCTCGATTCCTGGTGAAGGCACGGATGTACATTTGTTTTCGCCGTTATTAGCCATGAATAGGACGCTGAAACATGCCGTATGACACAGGTATATAAGAGACGCTTTCTTGTTAGTAAGTTTCATATTTCCGACGAGAATATAATGCAAAACATTCTAGGTTCCCCGAAACCGCTAGTTCACGTCTTGTCCCCGGGAGATGACGTCCAGCTATATCCTACAAGCACTGTATTTTTCCCGTGGCAATTGCATGGAAACAGCGAACAAGACGGCTGGCATGCCTAACGAATGAAGAGAATAACCCTTATCTTTGTGTTCGTGCGGGGATATGCCAGGCCTTAGTTTCCATTTAATTTTGCGGCCAGCATATATAATTAATATTTTGTTGCCTGCGAGTAAGTGAAGAGTGAAGAGACTTGGGCGGCTCTTAACATCGAGGTCTTGAGACCCAACGAGGGTGAAACGCGGTGAGTATGGAGCAGCGCCGGAATCAAAGGCCGGGGGAAACGGGAGTCCCCCGAGAAAACTCGCCGGGCCAGCGGCATCACCCGGCACGATTACCGCATGCGAAAATCCGACAGTGACCCCGCCAGGAATCGAACCCGTCTCGCCTAGGTGGGAGGCGAGTGGTCTAACCACTACACCACCGCGACCCCGCTGCACGCTAGGGGTAGAAGGTATATGATGAAGGGGGGTGGGGGGATAGGAGGCGTGGTGTCGGAACTGGAGAATACACAAGGTGGGGCCGCCACGCTGTAATTTCGTTTGCGAAGCTGCGGCGCGGCGCAAGGCTGTGGGCCACGGCCCCTGCGTGATACAAGATGATCCACAGGGGGGAAGCTGTTATGGTCGAGGGGGAGCCGGGCCTTGTAAAGGGGGGAGGAAGGGGAAAGGCAGTGCGTTGACGCCCGCAGTCGCCGCCCCCACGTCACGCCGGTCTTGTTTGCCGGGGCCAAGCCAACAATTTAGCGCAATAAGGCCCTGCCGGCATTCCTCCGCGTCACGTGAATGCTAACCGCCGGCGCAGGGGCGGGCAATCGTCGCGCGCGGCCCCCCACGCGCCGAGCGACGGTAACCGGGTTCGAGTCCTCTCTCCGCCACGTGCTGCTTCCGACAGCTGCCCGAAGGCTACGGCCGGTTCGCGGTTAGTCGAGCGCTTTTGAAATCAACCCAAATCAGCCTCTGAAAAAAAAACCCCTGCTCGGAACTTACATTTCACGTACAATGCATTATATATTTAATATTATTTATATACATGCATTGTATACGTATAAATATACTTTTCACGCCTATATACACTGCACACACCTATACCAACACACACACTATGGAAGATGTACCGGTAACGGCGCTTGCACTCACGGCCATGTTGAGGTCGTTTTTTTTACAGCATTCAGAGACTGTTAGACTAATATTTCTATATAAACGCTCATATTTCGTCCACGGTAAGGAACTAATCTGTAAGCTGACAATTGCTAGGATTCACCCCTCGCTGGGGGTGTAGCATACTTATTCTATGTATATGTATTTACAAAAGTTTATTTACAAAAGTTTTATCACCAAAGATAAGTTTTTTGGAGTGCATTGCTCGGTGAAGGCAAGTGCCAATACATTGTGAAGATTCCGGTGTTGTTCCTTTTAAAGTTGTACGCGTAAGGAAGACCGTATATTTATTTCGGCGCTATGTAATTTATTTGAACGAAGAGGATGTTAATATAAAAGTACATAACGTGAATAACAATCTCTTTACTTGCAGGCTCTGTCACAGCCATTATAACGGACGAATGTTCCTACCAACTAACAACTACATATAACTGTGGTATATTTGGATTTTACCGAAGTCGTGTGGAATTCCGACTCTGTGGACCTGAATGTGTTTGTTCTTTTGAATTACTCTTGGCGAAGTCAAGTTAGATTTTAAACTATAATTAAATATAAACTTACTGCTACTTCGTGACTATANTGAATTACTCTTGGCGAAGTCAAGTTAGATTTTAAACTATAATTAAATATAAACTTACTGCTACTTCGTGACTATAGTTTATTCGCAGTTCATTCACACTTTTTGAATCAAACCTTTGAAAAATTACCCCATGTATGATATGTTTAGTTATTTCCTAAATACGCCATGAATCACAAGCGTTTTATAACTCTGTTAAAATAAAAGTATCTTACTTTTCGTTTAATCAAAGTTTTGCCTATATTTTNTGAATTACTCTTGGCGAAGTCAAGTTAGATTTTAAACTATAATTAAATATAAACTTACTGCTACTTCGTGACTATAATTTATTCGCGGTTCATTCACACTTTTTGAATCAAACCTTTGAAAAATTACCCCATGTATGATGTGTTTAGTTATTTCCTAAATACGCCATGTATCACAAGCGTTTTATAACTCTGTTAAAATAAAAGTATCTTACTTTTCGTTTAATCAAAGTTTTGCCTATATTTTNTATCACAAGCGTTTTATAACTCTGTTAAAATAAAAGTATCTTACTTTTCGTTTAATCAAAGTTTTGCCTATATTTTATTTATAAATTATTAATTTAATAAGTAGCGAGAAAACATTTGTGTTGGTAGCACCTAGTAATAAATAGTTCTCATGCAAAATATTATTACAACTGAGTGGGCATTAATCCGGTGCGTTGTCCTTTGGTGTATTTTTCTAGACTTGGTTAGGCTTAGTTTGCACGAGACGGGGGAATATTTTGCTAGCAGAATTTCAGCAGGGCTTCAGAAACGTGTGAGGAAACCGTGAATCGATTATACCCTGAATGCACCGCAAACTTAAACTGTCAATAATAAATGTTTCTTAGAAAGTTCCCAACGAAAAATACTATTTGTTAGGTATTTCAACATCGCGAACTTGCCTTACACACTCAAATATAAAAATTACAACGCACACACATGCATTATATATACGTATATGAATGTATATACACACACANTTACACACTCAAATATAAAAATTACAACGCACACACATGCATTATATATACGTATATGAATGTATATACACACACAGTGATGATGGTGACGAATTCTGAAAAGTAGTTCTCTATTTAAACTTCCTATTAAAACTTTCGTGGTNCACACAGTGATGATGGTGACGAATTCTGAAAAGTAGTTCTCTATTTAAACTTCCTATTAAAACTTTCGTGGTTACTTAAATTGGCTTAGTTTTATTTTATGAGCACTTGAATAAAATTTGGGGTAGTAGAAAAAGATACGCATTGTAACAATNTAAATTGGCTTAGTTTTATTTTATGAGCACTTGAATAAAATTTGGGGTAGTAGAAAAAGATACGCATTGTAACAATTTCGTAAGTCGCCTAACAGAAGCGCGAATACTAGTCGCGAGGACGTCGATAATGTTGCCTGTTGCATGAGGTTGAAAAATACACGGGGCAGAAAAGAAAGACTAAGCACGGTTCTCAAAAGTGCTCAAATAACCTTTAACCAGCTGCAGTTAAGGCTGTGCCCAAAACATTTATGTGAAGTTAGTTCACGGTAAAGTAGGCACTTTTTAAAATAAACTTGTAAAAAAATCACTTCCCATAACTGTTGTGGATATATGCTGCAGTGCACGTCCCGAGTAAGACGGCAGCAAATTAAAATATATAGTTTTTGAACCTGGCGTTATATCAAGAATGTAAGGTTTGCATTTGTGGCAACTGAAACCATTATTTCTTGTTTTATACACACAAGATCACGAATTTGCATATTATTAACATATTCACTTTCCCGAAAATTCTACAATTTCACTTGCATGACGTGACAAAAGTGGCACGGTCCATGGCAAAGTTTACTTTACACGTGGCCAAAGGATACAAATGAGAAGAAAAGAATATCCTAAGAAGGGCTGTCAAAAGTGCTCAGTTTTCCGCGAACAGCGTATATAATACAAGCAGATTTTCTTTACACTTGGCATTATACACGCTTGGCGTTACGATTCGGTCGGTCCATTTTCAGTTCATCTGTAGCTGTGCTCGAATTCACCATCCAAGTGCCCCTGCCCGAGCTGGCTTCGTGCCCTAGAAAAGTGCATCGGGGTTGTGGCGTCACAATGCCGTTGACCGAATTCGTAATAAGGACATATGTGCATCCTAGAATATCCCCTTCAGCTGAGAGCACATGCCACATACCCTTCTCGAGCGCTTAATGGTTTTTCGATGATCAACTCATCATTTAGTGGTATTTACTTTTCGTTCATTTCCTTTCGGCGCCCGCCCATACATACAATACGAAAATATGGCTGAAAAGCAAGCACCGGATTAAAGTTAAAACTTACAAGTATTGTTATATTTGAATGGCCTCTATCTCATATATTTTTTTGGGTTAGCGTAAATGACTGTATAATCTATAGAAGCAAGGTAAAATAATAACGCCCTTTTTACTNTGTATAATCTATAGAAGCAAGGTAAAATAATAACGCCCTTTTTACTGCCAGGAAAAATGCTTTGGTCGAACTATTCGCGGGCGCAGAACAACTATAACTTTCACAAAGATACATGAAACTCCCAGGTCGAAGTAACATCGAGACACGAATGAACAAGGGTTTCCGAGTTCAACCGATTAACACTTCATCATAAACAGAGTGAGGCTTCACTGTTTGCGAATCGGCGAATCGAAGGGCACGTAAGACTGATATCAAGCACAGCTTGTTTTCGACTGGTAGCACAATGCGGAAATTTAAATATTAACCACTACATAACCTAGAAAAATTCAAGAGGAAGCACATCATGACTAAAATTTTTTGCTAAAAAAAAAAAAAAAAAAGTTACAAAGTTTGCACTTATCCAAGTGTTGGTCCAAGCAATTTCGCAACTCTCTGCAAATTCCTATCTTTGAGATTATCGTACGGGACTAACTGGGTTGCCATCGCCTGGAGATATGTAGTTTTTCATTGACACTTCATTTTCCAGGAATTCACGCATTTGTTTTGTTTAGAAGATGTAGCATTTGCACTTGTCGAAAGCAGAAACAGGGACAACCAATGAAACACATTAAAAGGTAGAGAATTACGGAATTAGCAACGTTGCAAACTGGCGCCCCCCCNCCCCTCCCCCCTGGTCGGCCAGCGGAAGCCAGCGATTCATTTGCCTTGACCAAAGACCAAGGATTCTACCACGCTTGATTGACAGCTTCCACCTCGAGGCGGCTGACGCCTTCAAGAATGTCGAGGAATATCCCCCTATTAAGAAACGTCTCGATACTTAATTAGGTCATCTCTGGGCGTTCTTAAGTGCGGAACAATCCAGCATGGAACAGCACACGCATTAATACATAGACATGCCTTTATCTCCCCAGTAACGATTCTTGTCTGTTGATCCACAAAAGCGTCGGAGCGGAGGTAGGAGGAGTTCACGACAGACTGAAACAACTGGTGTACTCTGATCTAGAGCATTTATATATGTAACTTTTTTTTAACAGGGCTGATGTTGCATTGTTTGCACTGAGGACTGTAATAATACCGTGGTAGTACATCGTGAAAGACGCAGCTGTGTAGAGCTTTGTAGTACTGTAAATACACAAAGAAATTAAATTTAGTTATTTTATTTAAGACATCTGGTCTGACTCAGGCATGTAAAAAATCCAGTTATACGAATATGTTATAGTTTACACTTAAGGGACCCGACCATAGTTGGTTTACACTTAACGAACCCGACTTACTGGAGCTATTTTCCGAATTTAATACACAGAGGCGCGGGAGCGATAAGGACTACACTGCCACGAGTATCAAGTGCGTCATCGCCATTAAGCGCAAAGCTCTGAACTGGCGCGCAGTGTACTCTTCCTGCTGTGTTTACCTACGGGACAAAACGGTGGCACTATCATTAAATTTATGGAAAATCTGCAGCAAGGTTTAATGCAGGCCCCCCTCCAGTAATTTTGTATGTATCTGATACATATAGTGGGATATACAACATACAACGCATTGAAAAAAAAACCTTGTTAGCTNAGTAATTTTGTATGTATCTGATACATATAGTGAGATATACAACATACAACGCTTTGAAAAAAAAACCTTGTTAGCTATGTCGGAGTACACTGAAATTTTGCGTCGAATGGCCTCGTCAGTTTTTTTTTTCTTTTTTTTCGTAGATCAGCACATTGGACGCAAGACCACTAGAGAAGTAGTCTTGCATTAGACGCAAGTTTAATAGTTTCGTTAAAAAAAAAGCTTGAATTTCAAACACACTACAGCGCAGTTCAAGCGCCAAGGTAGGCGGAAAGCCTAAGCAATTTCGAAAGTCATGCTATTTTTTTTTTCTGCCACATTGAGTAGAATTCACGAGTTTCTGAAAGGATAACGAGAAATTTCCGGAAAAAATAGANAGTAATTTTGTATGTATCTGATACATATAGTGGGATATACAACATACAACGCATTGAAAAAAAAACCTTGTTAGCTGTGTTGGAGTACACTGAAATTTTGCGTCGAATGGCCTCGTCTGTTTTTTTCTTCTTTTTTTTCGTAGATCAGCACATTGGACGCAAGACCACTAGAGAAGTAGTCTTGCATTAGACGCAAGTTTAATAGTTTCGTTAAAAAAAAAAAAGCTTGAATTTCAAACACACTACAGCGCAGTTCAAGCGCCAAGGTAGGCGGAAAGCCTAAGCAATTTCGAAAGTCATGCTATTTTTTTTTTTCTGCCACATTGAGTAGAATTCACGAGTTTCTGAAAGGATAACGAGAAATTTCCGGAAAAAATAGATGTAGCTACTGTGATAATTCTTACATAAACAAAGTAACATAACTACAATTTAACTTCTTTCCCTGGACTCGAGCTCAAATGCTTTGCATTGCAATGCGGTGAGTAAATAGTACAAATTACCTAACGATAAAACATTTTGGAAAAATAAATATCACTAGTAAACTGCCGCGGATATGTGTAATTGTTACCGATGGTCCGCTCAGAACGTAATGCAGATGGCATGTAATTAATGATTTAACAGTTGACTAAAATATAACAGCGACACGCACGGTAGTCCCGGCAAAAATATAAGTATTTCCAAAAATTAAACGTTTTAAATCTGTCACAGAATACTGTTCTGAATGATTTTCTGAACGAAGAAGTTTTTTTTTATGTGGCGTTTCCTGAGGAAGACAAACGCCTATCGCAGAGAAAGACCGAGACTCGTGAGTTGTTTCACCAAATAGTTGACCGTTGGACCACATCACAAATATGTACAGCATAAGACGCGAATTTGTGGTTTACTGTCCTTATTCTACCTCAACTCTTTGTACGTCTTTCTACCCTTCGCTTCTGTCTTCGGCGTTCTTCGCAGACCTATGTCACGTGCGTATTTATGCGATACACCATTTTAATTGACAGTCGCCCTTTATTAAGTTTGCCAGCCACTTCCTTCATTCAAACACTGAACACAAGTGGCATTTTAACTACATAATGACTCCTGCTCACTTGTATGCCTCGCTTTGTTTCCCGGCGACAAAACCCGACCAACGAGATTATTCGAATTTTTATTTGGTTTTTGAAAAATTTCATTGACAACGTTTCGCCGTACATTATTTCGTCCCTCCCTAACGTTTTTTTTCCCTCCCTCTTCTACTGGCCAGACTTTTTATCTGTGTCTCCCTTTTCCCTCTCTCTTCCATCCCGAATTATTGCAAAAAAACTGGACCTGCAGTCNCAGACTTTTTATCTGTGTCTCCCTTTTCCCTCTCTCTTCCATCCCGAATTATTGCAAAAAAACTGGACCTGCAGTCGCTGCAAATGTGTGCGTGTGTGTTTGGAAATATAGAAAAACATTGTAGATGATCATCGGGAGAAATTTTAAAAGAGGAAACCAAAGAGAAACAAAGACTGCTGAGAAATATTCTGGAGGGTGTACTGAATTCAAATGGAGATCCCCCACCCCCNTCGCGTTTCTGTGGCATAATTGCCCCGCAGCTTTCGGGGTTTTGTTTGAGACCTCACACATGTTTATTTCTCCTGCTGAGACTTCGTGCTCCATTACGACAAACAGGTTAGGTGTATCGATAACGTTTAAAGAAGGAAAAAAAATTGTCAAAAATAAGTTAACGTTTACTCCTGTCGTCACTGCTACCGTGGACTGTAATTTGACTCCATCATTCTTCGAAAATCTGCAGAATTGAGCGCCAACGATTCCCTAGTGGCAATCTTCTGCAAATACGATTTAAACTTGTCACCTACTCCAATAATGATATCTACGTATTTCTCCGCGTTAAGTTAAAAAAAATACAAATATGGTCTGCATTTACACTAACTTAGTTCATAAGTATACAAATTACTATGACGTGTTGAAATGTAATCTTAATCTCCAGGTATGTAATATTAATACAATAAGTGATATTAGCTTGTATTTAATTGTTAACAGCTTAAATTAAACCTCATACGAAGCACTGTATCACGTGTCAATGAACACGTGCCGCTTGTTAGATGTTACAGAAGACTCCGTGGTCCTAAACTTGTAAGAATAAATTAAACATAAATAAACAAAATGTTTGTTCCTTCTTGTTACACATTATTAACTGTTGTATAAAAATTTCCTTAGTGCAAAAAAGTGTGTGGTGACTATCTTCTGCAAACTATAAATATTTTACTACAAATATTTACATTTATATGGTCCTTATATAAATCTCTTTCAGATAATGAAATAAATAATCGTGAAATATGGGCTTAAAGCATATTCGCCTTGTCTTACAATTAACATCTAGTTTTATCAATTTTATACTATACTTGCTTATTACAGTTTATAAAGTTTAATAGTGTATACAAAGTAATAGTCCCTACAGAAAAACCGTCGGACAAACAGTAACATGCATTGTTTTGAGTATTAAAAAACACTTAAAAATTGAGCAGTCATAATCAAGCATTTAAACAGGTGCAGCCAACGTTGATGACTGACAGGCTCTAGTAGGTCAAATTATACAAATAATTTTATCGGAAAAACTAGGTTTAGTAAATTAAATAATTCAATATATCACTGTTCACTTGAACAAATAATTAAAATTGCAAGTACATCTTCGGACAGCAATCATTCAAAATAAGAAATAAAGCAAACACTTAAACTGGTAGAACATATCAACATCCATACACCTAATAAGTGGCAAACAATTAACGGTTATAAAAGTGTGAGGACATGCGGTGTTGGACGTCCCCGCATGAAAATCGTGTGCTACGCCAGTGATAAACGTTACCCAGAAAGAGAACCTACGTGGTACTCAAACGCGGAAATTAATTATATAGAATAAAGTTTGCATGTGGCTTAAAGAAAATGGTAGTCAAACCTATGGTTTACTAAAATAATAACTTTACATATAACTTGAAACTAATTTCGTGCTGGTTTAAAATAAAGCACACGCATTATTACCGTAGCTGTAAGCCTATACTTAAATACATGAGGTTTACTTTTGTGTAATTTACCTGGCACTAATATCAATTCTCATCGTAAAATACTGCCGGAAATCTCTTAATTAAAAAAAGTGGCGCGTGAGTACTGATTTAAGGAAACATTATATGGATTTTTACTATAATCTGATTTCTGGTTAAAAGACACTTTAAAAATCAACATTTGAATACATTCACGACCCTTAACTGCTCGTCTTTTGGCGTAAACATTGCACTGCTTACAATAATTTTAACAGAAAAATAGGAGCAGTTCCATCTTGTTACCGTCTTATTGAAAGCATAATCATTAAGCTAAAGGTAAACTACTTCAGAGTTGGAGTAACAACGATGCAGGGCGTATATTTATTTATCTTAACTTCAAACTGCTGCTTCATCACCGCACAGTCCCTTGTTGGGTCCATGAAAACAATAATGTTTAGGCATGTTGAAAGGTAACGTGACGTACAAAAAAAAATTGTCCTGCGATTTGAAAACCGGATAGAACAGCTAATCTCGTAACGCCGTTATTTTGAATTACATGCCGTTTAAAACAATACTCAATGATCTACCCGCCAACAGAATGAATGCCATTCCTATGTAACAATATGTCAACGTTTACAGTGAAAGATGGCTGAGACCTGTTGACAGATTGACCGTTTATTTTAACCACCAACTGCAAACGCACAATTGACTCGTTTACTGGGAGAACACGATCCATGCTGCAATGGAAATCATTCCAGGACTCCCTATGATGACTAAAATTTCACGCAAGGCGGAAGCGGAGACTCCAGAACAAGAAAACATGGTGTAACTGCTAACACAAATGGGCGTGATTAAGAGGAACCTATTGGTATAGACCACTCAAGGTTACAGAAGCCCTGCCAAAGTTCTACTTCCAGGATATTCCTCCGCCTCATGCCAACAAAGCTTAACCGAATCTAGAAAATTACACTAAAGCGACAGTGCAGCGCATTCGTGTGCATAAAAAGTATTTAATTCACGACACATGTATATGAGAAACAACCAAACGCAGTATACATTGGGTGATTTTTCAAAGGTTTGATTAAAAAAATTGTGAAGAAATCGTGAATAGACTATAGAACGTAAAGTATTATAACTATTATTTTTATGAATTCGCTGGCAACCTACATAACAGGGAGCCNTGAATAGACTATAGAACGTAAAGTATTATAACTATTATTTTTATGAATTCGCTGGCAACCTACATAACAGGGAGCCCGCATGCCAGTAGTATGTACAGTAGCATATGTGTAGTTGTGCAAAGTAATTGTTCTCAGAGGTTGTTTTCAAAACTTCTCACTTTCCCGTGAACAGTCTTTAGCTATTGACCTTACGTTGCAGTATAAATAATACAAGGGAGCTACGAACTCCTCATTACGTCACAATTTTAATTTTGTCAGAATTAGACCAAATCAATGTTATGACATAAATGCGAGTTCGTGGTTCAGTCGTTATGCCTGTACTACTGTGTAAGGTCAATGGCTAAATGGGTAAAATGGCACTGTCGAAATTTTCTGTTTTTAAAACATAAATAAGTTAGAAAAACCAACAATCCAATTTGGGAAGGGAAGGCTCCCCTTAAGAGGTTAATGTACNTCTACTGCTGTGTAAGGTCAATGGCTAAATGGGTAAAATGGCACTGTCGAAATTTTCTGTTTTTAAAACATAAATAAGTTAGANTGTACTACTGTGTAAGGTCAATGGCTAAATGGGTAAAATGGCACTGTCGAAATTTTCTGTTTTTAAAACATAAATAAGTTAGAAAAACCAACAATCCAATTTGGGAAGGGAAGGCTCCCCTTAAGAGGTTAATGTACTGTAACACTTTCTGTGAAATCGTTGTTTGCGCGAATACGCGTATCTCGGTAAATTAATGTTCTGTAAATACAACGTTTTTGCTAGAAAAGGTAAAAATGAACTATTTATGTCCCTATATTTTTACTTTTGTCATATTAAGTTTATTCATGGAGGAAACGAATTCGTGAATATGGTTAAATATTGCATTTATAAAGCTTGCCTATGCAGTTTCCTTAAGCGGTAAGAGAAAAGTGCGATTATACGGGCGTAGTTTAATCTGTGGGCTTCTACCGCGTGTAATAAAGTCCCGCTGTTACAGATGTAATTTGCACAGTACAGCGTTTTGAGGAAAAACGGCACGCCTTGCGCGTAGGAGCGGAGAGACGCTAGAGATGCGTGTTAGTGTCGCCCCTATCGCTCTCTAGCTTCTTGACCTTGAACGTGCAGCTCTATACTCCTCCCTAGTTGCCGTATGGGTTACATTGTAAGTAGCTGTGTCCGTTATAATTTAAAAACTATTGAATATTCCAATGTAAATATTTTTTTCAGGACAGAAATTAAATTTGATATTTTGTTCCCCATTCATAAATTTGGTTACTGAAACATAAATGTGGTCGTTGAAAAGTGCCAGAGTCAGAAACAATCGCTGTATGTTCACGACATTTATTCTTCTGTAAAACAATGTTTTAAAATATGTCGACAATTCTGCTTTCTGAACAGACCGCTGTTATTAAAACCCTATAGTCACAACTAAAAATTCTGAAGAAACAGAACACGCGCGAATCTTGTTTATGCTGNAACAGAACACGCGCGAATCTTGTTTATGCTGTTTCAAATCGCCGTCGCTGTGCTTCCTTACGGCCGGAAGTGACATTGAGGCGTTTGAAATGTGTTTACTACGGAGGCTTCTTAACTTCGCCGTTCAAGTATGCTAGTAGCAGTCACGGATTCAGCACTGGTTTGGAGATGTTTGAGAACTTTTCTGGTTGGCCCACGCGGCAGTTTGACCAACACGGAGCGACCAAAACACCGGGGAGGAAAACTTAACGCTCTTAGCAATGAACATGATGATATTCACACCTATCCGTACTTTCAGCGGCAGTCGCCTTTTCGGAATGTTTCGCGTCCGCGCCGAGGGGCCCGCGAGTTCGCTTTTTGCCACGGTTTAACGACTGGCATCACGAACCAAAACAAACCACGCACGTCTCCCCCGGAGCTTTATAGCGCGGCCCCAGTAGTAAACTTAACCCCAAACTTTCAAAGTCCGTATATAAAACTCCTCTTATTCTGGCGAGGAGCAGAAATATATGCCGCGGTGTCAGCTTCCCCCACCGAACCCNGCCGTCAGTCTCCCGGGTTGACGGGAGGGGACGGCATGGCCTGCCTGTAGCCAAAGGGGGAGGGGGAGAGGGTCAGGCAACAGGAAGCAGGGTGCGAAGAAGGCGGGAAAGCAGGATTTCTCCCCCGAAAACTGTCGGGACCCGAAGAGCATCCGTCATTCCCTAAGGACTACCCAGTTCACTTCCTGGATAACAGGTCGTCGTCGACTCGCCGAAATGCCATCTGTTGGGTAGGAACCCCGTCGGACAACCGTCCGAAGGCGAGGAACGTTCGGTAGACGCTATTAAAGATGTATATGACCACATTCTTTGGTTTCAGAACTCTAAGACTGCATCGTTGACTCAAATTTCAAAGAATAAATCATGTGATATCACCAGATGCACTCTTCGGCAAAAATAACTGCAAGCGCCAAAACGCTTATAAAGTAAATTTAACACCAAATGCCTAAATGCCAGACTAGAATCGAAGCTACGGACCGATTCCCATTCCATGTCAAATATACATCACAGACGGGCCAGTTATGGCACTCGACGACATTAGATGATGTAATATGGACGTTCTGGAGTTTATAATAGATCATAACACATGTACATATACGTGTACAGATGCTGTCACGAGATATTAGGCACAATATGGCGGACACCTCTCTCACCTATGATAACCTCTGAATCTGGTGAGAGCTTCTGCAGTCTTTATAAATCCCATCAAAATGGCATGAACAAGAGACGAAACCCTAACAAAAAAATAATAATTTGTGCGGGCCTAATAGTATTTATTCCTTTAAAAAAATGTACCTAATGNAGAATCGAAGCTACGGACCGATTCCCATTCCATGTCAAATATACATCACAGACGGGCCAGTTATGGCACTCGACGAAATTAGATGATGTAATATGGACGTTCTGGAGTTTATAATAGATCATAACACATGTACAGATACGTGTACAGATGCTGTCACGAGATATTAGGCACAATATGGCGGACACCTCTCTCACCTATGATAACCTCTTAATCTGGTGAGAGCTTCTGCAGTCTTTATAAATCCCATCAAAATGGCATGAACAAGAAACGAAACCCTAACAAAAAAATAATAATTTGTGCGGGCCTAATAGTATTTATTCCTTTAAAAAAATGTACCTAATTNAACGAAACCCTAACAAAAAAATAATAATTTGTGCGGGCCTAATAGTATTTATTCCTTTAAAAAAATGTACCTAATTTACAGTTTGAATTTCTTAATTTTTTATACGTGATAAATGCGAAGTCTTAAAGGCGCTTTGGAAAACAGATACCTTAATAAGTTAACAAAAAATAATTTAATCCACTTACTTAATCACTTCTGTCATTAAATGGTACGAGAAGAAAATACATTCCTTCTTAAAAGTTGGTACGGCGATTACAAACTACATGGCAACGGTGGCAACATTCAAGGACACTGGTTGTTAGAAGGACAAAGTCACACGGATGGATACACGTACATCGTCTGGGCATATTTACGCACGATCTACGCATATCTTAAGCACCGCACGCCAGTGCGAGAGACAGGCCAGAACCACGCACCAACTCACGTAAAGGTGATTTACAATACATACAATCACTTTGTTTCTTGGTTTGTCCATCATAAACATCTGACTATATACACAAAATATTAACTTTTTGCGGTTCCGACGTTATATACGCGATACAGAGCTCAAGTGAAGCAGACAAAATGCAACAGGTGGAAGATCGAGTTCTCATAAGGTTGGTTGCAATATAATTTTGTTACCTGCGCCTTTATTTATTTCCAATCCACGCCGGTGAAATTTCTTATCGTGTGCAAAAATATTCACAGTGAATTCGAGATCACTGAAAAAGGTAATAAAACAGAATTGTTGTGGTTTTTAAAAGGGCAGCCTTGGTGGGTTTGACAGTAAGAGAAAATTGCCCCGAAAGAACTGTTTTAATCGGACTGAGCTCAATTAACTTCGAGTTGGTTCAAAGGCCACTTCCCATCCGCCAAGGTGTACCACTCAACAATACGAACTACAAAGGCAGTCTTTCGTCGCCAGCATTTATCATCCCGACAAACATTTGGCTTTCCCACAGGATACGAGATAACCAACGATAATAATCGATAATTAGCACGAAGATTTTCTTCCAAGAATCTCAGAACGTGCCCTCTGCTAACAGCAATGGCGCAGTCGTGACACGACGAAAGTTGCCATGTTTGTTCTGCTAAAAAGCATCTCGGACAAGAACGATTCCAGGAAACTCTATAAACACCGCAATTAGTGCGGCAGTTCGGGTCACGATGTACCTCTGTCAGTTCCTGTTTGTGTTTCTAACTTGTAAAAAACCAACATGGCTACCAACTGTNTTCGGGTCACGATGTACCTCTGTCAGTTCCTGTTTGTGTTTCTAACTTGTAAAAAACCAACATGGCTACCAACTGTAGTCACAGCAGCAAGGAACATTCTCCACCACGTCTGCTTTCAAATACATTTAAAAAAAATGCAAGGTATAACCGTCAAAAGCAAGGATCAAACAATAAGGATGAGACGAAAAAAAACTGTGGACCATGTTAACACGGTAGGATGAATGTGAAGGAAACAAAAGGAGTCCCGACAAAACCATCAAACAGTACTTGTACGGAGTGGAGTGGAGATATTTGGACGGCTTTTAACAGCGAGGTCTTGAGAGCCGATGATGGTGAAGTGCTGTTGAGTACGGAGCAGCGCCGGAATGTAAGGGCGGGGGAAACGGGAGATCCCCGACGAAACCCGCCGACCAGCGGCATCGTCGGGCACGATCCCCACCTGCGAAAATCCACGGAGCGATCCGGCCGGGAAGCGAACCCGGTTCGCAACGGTGGGGGGCGAGTGGTCCGACCGCTACACTACCGTGGCTGCACATGTACGGAGTTCAGGGGATTGAAAACAGGGCCTCAATAAAGGTGAGCTAGTGTATGTCCTCCGAGCCACCCGATAAATCTTATAAAAAACGAGTGAAGCAGAAATAACACACAACGAGGAACAACTGACGGAAGAAAAGACGATAGTGAAAATATAAACGTAATAAAGACCTACAAATTACTTTTCACTTAATTAATTAACCAGTCTTGATTCGAGCCTCGCTGCACAAGCCTATGTTAGTTTATATGCACTGCACAGTATTCGTAAAATCCACCCAATCCTGCGCTGCTTTTACGCCTTTTACATTATACAAGAAGATACTGATGTAACTAATGAGCCTACTTTCGTCTNCCAATCCTGCGCTGCTTTTACGCCTTTTACATTATACAAGAAGATACTGATGTAACTAATGAGCCTACTTTCGTCTGCATTGGTGCAAATAATTTTTAATAAAGCATTTAAAAGCTTAGAGGGTAGGTAGGTCTTGATGCCTCGTTTCGACAACATCATCATTAGAGAAGAAAACAGACACACATGCACCAGTATTAAGACCTTTACAACATACATGTGCCTTACTCGGGACTCGAACCAAGAAAACCTCTTATCATAAGCTAGTGTGCAATCAACTGCGTTACGGATTTGGAGCATCAACTTCGGATTTAATACCTCTAATGTTTTGAATGATAGCGTTCACCTATAATAGCTTACATGCCAGTCATTTTGAAAATAAGTGTCTGGCCCACTCAAAACATATCAGTTTACATGGCCTGCCGTAGTGCTATTTGTTTGCCAAATTTGGTAGAAATATGTTTCTTTTTCTGGAGATAGAACATAATGTAACGTAAAATTGGGCCATGTGCAGATTTTAATAATTTACTTGTTTATGTATTTGTAAGACAGAATATGGTTTCACAGATATTATTTTTCATTGGCACATTAATTATGTTAATTGGAATGCAATTTCACTGCTATTTTAAAATTTTATTTTATCGTAAACACACGTATATGTCTTTCGAGTCTTGTTATTTTTGTAATGTGTTTAGAAGACCCTAGTATATGAGTAGTTATTGATCCGTTGCCATGGTAACTAACTGACGTGATGATTTCTTGCCGCTAGCCCTCTCGTGATTGGTCAACCTTAGACGACGTTATTTAATTAAGTGTCTGAAAGCAATTATTAGCCATCTTGATGTTCGAAGGCAGGAAGATATTCCGCGTGGGTTTAGCACGCAGGATTTTAATTTAGTTTTTATTATAAGGACCCAAGTTCGAAACACAAAACAGGCCGTATCGGAGGAGACGAAGACGCGAGGCAAGTTCTAGAAAGAAGTAGGCCTGTGTCGATCGCCTCGTGCGTATATTTTCAGGGTAATTAGTTCGAGCTGCCGCGTGTGCTAATATGTGCTGGGACTGCAATGGCACTACAGGCCTGAGAGCCTGAATAAGGAAGCCCGCGATGAGAGGTCCTGCCGCATCCAGGGAGATGCGACTGCCGACGAGATCAACAGGAACGCCTAGAACTTTATGTATTCTTCGTTTTTAAATTGTAATCAGCTATGTCTAAGAACTATTTTATTAAGAAGTAGATCCGAAATTTTTTATCATGTTGGACTTACTCCAATTACTTTACGGCGGGCACCTTGGAATTTAGAATATTCGGCTTAAAATACTGAGCTAGTCTGGAGCAAAGAAACAATTAAATTAATTTATTTTTATTTAAATTAGGAATTTTCAACACCAAGTCTAAAGTAAATGGAACACATCAGTCGTGAAAGCGGCTAGTGTTGCTGAGGCCACACACAAAATCTCGTCTGCAAGTTGATTGAATTATTCCTGTCACAATTCATTTGATTGCAGGAAAGCTAATTAAATTCCACATTTTTTCTTAGAACGTCTCTGCTGAGTAATTATTTCCAGTAGCAGTATATATTTTTTCTAGCGATATTTCTGGTTGTTTTGCATTTGAATTGCTGTTGTTATTTGCGAGTGTTCTTCTGTCACACACGCAAGTTCTTTACATCTGTGTTACACGGTTTCTCTCTACACAGGCCTAATTACTTACATTTTCACACGTAACTGCGAGTTTTTAGAATCATTTTTATCTGTCATGTGACGCTATCTTATAAAATGGCGCACAAAGTAGACTGTGGGGACACATTTTATATTATGTACAGTCAACATACACAACTTGGTACNCTTATAAAATGGCGCACAAAGTAGACTGTGGGGACACATTTTATATTATGTACAGTCAACATACACAACTTGGTACAAATCGGTTGAATGGTTCCAGAGATATGACATATTACCCTAGATATTAAAATGGTCACCATTTTGAAAGTAAGCACCTGGCGTGGTGCAAAACCATAAAAGTCAGATTTCCTAACGAAGTACTATAGCCTATGTGTACAGAGTTTGGGGAGAAAGAAGGAGGGGGGGGGGCACAAACACACACGCGTGCACACACATACAGGAAAGTAATCTCTTAGGCCTTTCTTTCCTTTTGAAAGTAAGCTACAAATGCATGATGCTCAACTTTTTATCACAGTTACCCCTCAAGCTCTTAAGAAATGTTTGGAATATTCAGGACTCTTGTAAAAAGTTGAACTAATCAAATTAAAAAAACTTCATTATACGGGGAAAAGGGAAAACTGATTTCATTCAAAACTAAAGTAAACACGTATACTTCCGTAAATTAAAAATCGGCTTAATAATAGCAAACATATGTAGTAACTAGTTAATAAAGTAGGAATATCGTAACTTTGTACGGATGCAACGCGTAGAGCGGAGAAAATTTGCTGTTGTTGCGAGAAGAAAATTGCTGCTGAGTTACAAAACCTAAAACTTTAAAAGGATTTTTATTGCATAATACGCGTATACTGAACAGCAACAATTTAAAACTACAGCGAAAAACATGACGCCATATGGTGCAGACTGGGGAGTAATTGGCTACAACGGTAACTAATAATAATAACTTTTAAGTGGNAAAACATGACGCCATATGGTGCAGACTGGGGAGTAATTGGCTACAACGGTAACTAATAATAATAACTTTTAAGTGGCTCCTTTTTGCATCGAAGCACCACACAACTTATTCAGCTGTAACAATCCTGATTTTACAGTAATTGAATAAACCCAGACTTGGAAAGATTTTTGTCATGGGAAGGGATACAAATTGTAGAAACCAACTGTTTGCTTACAATTTTAAAATTAGGTTATAAATATCTACTAAACCTATATAAAATTATGCGATGACAATAATGAGTAAATTCATTTTACCCTGTGGTGCATTTAACATAGTAGCAGCTCCTGTTAATACATTGTTTAAATTCGCCAATAAAATATAAAATTATTTGAACAGGTGCAATATATTAGTTTTGTCATACTTCCGCTTCATTTCGAAACGCATGTGATGGCGGGTAGGAGGGTTGAGAAGACAGAGAGCTTGCGACCAAACCTAACATAATCTTGAAATTAAAAATCGACACATATATCCTAATGCATCATCCGAGATACGAACCCAGCAGCCCTTGCGCTGTATATTGGTGTCCCAGCGAACTACCCTAAGGTCGGCTACAAGAGCGAAGCCTATGAATGATCGCAACACTTTTACAGCAAGAGAGTATTAACATTAACTTATCGGGTGCTGGACAATCACTGCCCTGAACTGGACCATTCGCTAAATCATTCTAAGACCGAGTACTCACCAGCATACACGTGTTAGCGTACAGACATACACACGTCTGCAAACATATGTACAGAAACAGGTGTATCTGGACATACTTTTACAGTTGTGCAGTTCAAAAACTTGTAACGCGTCCTCACTGAATGTATGGCCTGCCTTTAATTGGAACATGCTAGACGCGGTGGCTTTAGCGGCTGTTTGAGCAGCTTATTTAGCAATTCAATCACGTAGGAAGCTGAAGAGTTAAAATGTTTAGGACACGTGAATTATTTAAGAATAATGGTGAACATGCGGAAACCGTGTTTACATAATCAAAGATAGTTTATGGAGTGGGATTCAGAAATTTTGTTATCATGATCAGTGCAGGCTTTGAAGTACCGTTACGAATGGTAGGGCCCAGAATTTGCAAAATGTACACTAAGTTCAAAATGGCAAAAACTGAGTCATGCGTCAACACTACGACACAGCTGTGTGTATTTCCGGTGCTAGGCAGGAAACAACACTNCATGCGTCAACACTACGACACAGCTGTGTGTATTTCCGGTGCTAGGCAGGAAACAACACTCGCAAACATTTTGTATGTCATCAGTCTGTAGCCTGTTTGCATGGATGGCACGCATACAGTATACATAAGTATGGAAAAACATATACCATACTGTAGTCTGTTCAGGGTATCTTTACACTTTTTGAATCAAAACCTTTGATAAATCACGATGTATCACAAGAGTTTTACACTTTCGGTAACATAAAAGTACTGTTACAAGACGCCTGAGGGGTGTATCCTAGTTCATAAGGGATGGCGATCATAATAAAAACAAAATAACTACATTTGATTTTAATTTATCCACATAGCTATTATTTACGACATTAATCTATATATCTCCACTGTTACTGCTTCCAATTAAGGAGTTCATGATCTAACTCCAAAATCGACATGTACTGGCACGTAAGCCTCGCAGAGTGCACCTCCACGTTATGATACCTGACGTGAATATGTCTGAAGTGACAAATTATATGCCTGGAAAGTCCTGAATCCTGAGGTGCACTCTAAATATAAGCTCTGAATGGTTTCTCCTGTTATACCGTATCGGATCAGGCACAGAAGGGTGAGCTTTTGATCAAGCTGTAATAGATTACAGAATACATGTTACTCTTTTTGCTTATCAGTGAGCGTAATTTTTTAATATTTATCACAACCCTAGTTAAAGTCCAGTCCACTAGTTCAGCCTGCCAGTCGCACTCTTCACTGCACCGATGCTCGCAGTCGCTGGTTTTCCTCCCGCTGGTCGCTTCTCTCGCCGTTCGCAAGCTCTTCTCGCTCGTCGCACAATCGCCAGGACGTCTGACTCTCGCAAACTCCTCGACTCAGAGGCCCGATGCGGTTTTATAGTTTACAGTCGCTGGCTTCGGCCTGGTAAGGTTCGCCGCATCCCGAGTCACGCTGAGAGAAACTAGGCCAGTAAACCGCTGGAAAATTCTTCAGTTAAACGAAGAAATGCAGTACAACCAAAGTCAGTAGCGCGCGCAGCAAAAGGCTAATCACGGCGCCATGCAGAGGTATGCGCAGCGGGATGCTTTATGTAACAGATACGCGCTTCTTGGTTTATCGCTCGAAGGTCATTCTAAACATTCCATTGACTTGCCGCCCATTCTCGTATCACGACTCTCTGTCCTCTCTTACGCTCGCTCACGCGGGGGAAAGCACCGACACGGAACAGAACCTTATTTGTTGTTNCACGACTCTCTGTCCTCTCTTACGCTCGCTCACGCGGGTGAAAGCACCGACACGGAACAGAACCTTATTTGTTGTTAAAATGAATTTTAACCTATAGCTGATCTATGAATTATAATATTACATTCATAAATAATATGAACAAATACAGGGCGAGAATAGATGTGTTGGTTCAGCTTAGTAAGGAATAGTTCTTAGGCTAAATGTTATTAAAGGCTATTCACGGTAAGTGAGCACTTCTGAAAACCCTCTCATTTGGAATAATAGTCAATAAATAGATTTTATTTTAGCCTTAGATGTTAACTTCAGAGTGCTGTGGAATACACACTCTGTGTTTATTACTTATATGGCTGAAATAAGAAAGTTACTAGGCCTCAAAAGTACTCACTTAACCATAGACAGCCTGTACACAGAGTGCGTACGAATGCAGTACGTTGTCCCTTTGGTGTAATTTTCTTCAATAGGTTAATTTTGATTACGTGAGGCGGAGGAATTTCCAGGAAGTAGAACTTAAGCAGGGCTTCAGAAAAGTTGCAAGTAACCGTGATTGGACCTTACAAAACTTCTTTATAGTCGTGCAGGTGAGAAAAAAAATCATAACGCGCACATGAACGAGCATGCTGTGAGCTGAGGACGCGGCAGTGAACGAGAAGCAGTGATAGTGAGGAGTGAGGTCGGATACATTCGACGGGAGGAACTTCGATGCTAGCGGAGGTGATGTACCGCTGGAGTTTCGGGACGTCACCGCTGAGCAGCGCCACCACCCACGAAGGGCGAGCAGCGGGGACAACGGACGAGGAGCCAGATCCAGTACGTTGCGAGCTGCGGGGGTCGTACGTCCGCCGGGATGAGAGAGTACAGCTTCCGGTGAGACGGGGGAGGCGGGTTCGCACCCTTCGCAAACCCCCAAACAACAAAGGAGGGTGAAATAACTGTATTGCATTACCGGAACAAACGCAGTCTGATCGGGGTTTATTATAATAATAATAATAATTAATCGTCTTTATTTGGAGCAGTTAAGGCATATCTGCCTTTCCTTACACTGAACATTTTTTATAAATTACAACTGCTTATTAAAGTTTAGAAAAAAAAATTATAGTGTTTACAAATTAAAAAACACTGCAAAAAATCGATAGTCCGTACTAGACATTGATGAAACATTCAATTAATAATACATATAATGACATGTATTTTTAAGTACTGAAAAATATTTACTATAATAGACGTAAGTACGAGTTCATATATCAGTCGTTGTGCTTGTACTACCGTGTAAATTCAGCAGCTAATTGGGGATAGGGGATAGGGGTACTTTCATTATTTTCTTTTTAAAAACATAAACAAGATAGAAAAACAAAAAAAATACAAAATGGCGGTGTTAACTTTCACCTTAAGGGCAAATGCTCCAGCCGAGATATGGAAATAAACCTGAATAAAATTATTATGAGCACGCAAAATGTTTAATTTTCCGAAAGAGAATACCACTATTGACCTGCTAGTAGTTTATCTTTGTTATGTTCCAGATACGCGTGACAAAATTCGTAAATAACGGTTTGCTTTGAACAAGTGCCGAGGGCGTTGGCCATGTAGCACCTTGCCTGATAGCATAAACTGAATGAAACGTTTAATTTTTAATTATTTGAAGTCATGTGCATTCGTAGCTACACTTTAATTGTATTTATTCAAAGTCTGAAAACAACAAATTTGGAAAATAGGTTCTTTGGTCATTCATTATAATAACTGTGGCATCCCTCAAATGAGGCGTAATATGGATGAACTCGTACGAACTTTGAAAAAACCAAAATCATTCTGACCATATAGACCAAGGCGGCTTTTGTAAACACGTTCTTAAATTCATACACAAATTTGCCTTATTCTGTTTCCGGACGCAGTACTCGTATGTTACTTACGAAGGAAAAAGGATTATTTATCAGGCTGCTATAAAATCGTAATAACATACGCACACGCAAACACAACCAAAAACACACACAGTCTCCGGTAAATACGCGAAAATTACCAAAAACAATGGAACGTTCGTCAAATCAAACCTTTCCAGCGCCTAGCCAGCCGCACGAACGCCGTGCCGAAGCGAGGAATCGAATCACTCTCACCCACGTCTGTCTGGTGAAATAATCACTTCCAATTGAAACAAGGCATCCAATTTCTTGACGAGGTAACCACGCATTTAAAATATCTATCATTTCGATGTTACTTCAAAGAAGCAACGTAAGACGCGCCGTGTGCACGTGTATTTTAAAAACAGATGCATGTGTCGTGGATTGCTGTTGGAGTTTCCCGTAAATTGCTATGGGGAAAAAAGCTTCGCTACGCCTGGAATGATTCGAATAACTGAACTGCAACGTGGCCCTGAATCGGGAGATGTTGCAAGGTTGAATAATAATAATAATGGCGTGTGGGGAGTGCACCCAGGGCAAGGCAACACTCTCAGAGTGACGGTCTTTCCAGCTGGGACCCGTAGGTTACCTTCATGAAATGAATGCAAGGGCGGGCGAAACGGGAGTACCCCGAGAAAACCCGCCGGCAAGCGGCATCGTCCAACACGATTCCCACATGGAGTGAACCCGCCGGGGATCGAACCCGGATCGCCGTGGTGGGAGGCGAGCGCCCTGGCCACTACGCCACCGCTGCCCCAAGGTTGAAAATAGGCCGACTCAATAAAACCACCAGGAGGAGGTCATGCGCCCTTCTATGACAAATACAGCAAACTTAGAAGAGGTATTTGTGTGTTCACAAGTTGTCGCCGCTGTGGCAGCGCGTGATGGGGCATGACCCCAGAAAAACGACTGACTACGGCCCAGTCGTACGACTAATGCTGGATTTACGACTCCACGACGCCAGAGCATGGCGACAGTTTATACATTTTATTCAGTGTTAACAATACGCCGACAAGTCCTGTACTTGGCTGTTGGAAAATAAATACTAGAATAGCAAGTAACTCACATAACATCCAATATTTACTGCATCAAACTCACAATATATTAATTATTCTTGGCTACTGAAAGCTTAAGTGCATACAAAAAAAAAACGCATTCAAAAACAAAATACATATTATTTTCGAGCCAAGTTAGTTCCTTTATAGTTTACTACAGTAGATAAATAAACACGAAATGTTTATGCAATATTTTGTTCGCATTCTTTTGCTCATCCCGATGAGACCGACACGAGGAAAAAATGAAAATAGGACTACTTTTGTCATGCCGTATGGTCTGCGATTTTCTCGGGCTGACATCGCTTCTTATTGGCTGTTGAAAATGGTTCGTCGTATTTTTGGGCTGTCGCGTCGTGCTTGTGACATTGCGACAAGCACCAGGGTTTACCAGTAGCAGAAGCAGCAGCAGAAGCAGCTGTGTGTTAACATGAAAGTCAGCGGNCAAAGAAGCAACGTAAGACGCGCCGTGTGCACGTGTATTTTAAAAACAGATGCATGTGTCGTGGATTGCTGTTGGAATTTCCCGTAAATTGCTATGGGGAAAAAAAGCTTCGCTACGCCTGGAATGATTCGAATAACTGAACTGCAACGTGGACCTGAATCGGGAGATGTTGCAAGGTTGAATAATAATAATAATGGCGTGTGGGGAGTGCACCCAGGGCAAGGCAACACTCTCAGAGTGACGGTCTTTCCAGCTGGGACCCGTAGGTTACCTTCATGAAATGAATGCAAGGGCGGGCGAAACGGGAGTACCCCGAGAAAACCCTCCGGCAAGCGGCATCGTCCAACACGATTCCCACATGGAGTGAACCCGCCGGGGATCGAACCCGGATCGCCGTGGTGGGAGGCGAGCGCCCTGGCCACTACGCCACCGCTGCCCCAAGGTTGAAATTAGGCCGACTCAATAAAACCACCAGGAGGAGGTCATGCGCCCTTCTATGACAAATACAGCAAACTTAGAAGAGGCATTTGTGTGTTCGCAAGTTGTCGCCGCTGTGGCAGCGCGTGATGGGGCATGACCCCAGAAAAACGACTGACTACGGCCCAGTCGTACGACTAATGCTGGATTTACGACTCCATATTACGACACGACGTCAGAGCATGGCGACAGTTTATACATTTTATTCAGTGTTAACAATACGCCGACAATATATGTCCGACAAGTCCTGTACTTGGCTGTTGGAAAACAAATACTAGAATAGCAAGTAACTCACATAACATCCAATATTTGCTGCATCAAACTCACAATATATTAATAATTCTTGGCTACTGAAAGTTTAAGTGCATACAAAAAAAACGCATTCAAGAACAAAATACATATTATTTTCGAGCCAAATTAGCTCCTTTATAGTTTACTACAGTAGATAAATATGCACAAAATATGTTTATGCAATATTTCGTTCGCATCCTTTTGCTCACCCCGACGAGACCGACACGGGGAAAAAAATAGAAAATAGACTACTTCTGCCATGCCGTAGGGTCTGCGATTTTCTCGGGCTGACATCGCTTCTTATTGGCTGTTGAAAATGGTTCGTCGTATTTTAGGGCTGTCGCGTCGTGCTTGTGACATTGCGACAAGCACCAGGGTTTACCAGCAGAAGAAGCAGCTGTGTGTTAACATGGAAGTCAGCGGCGTGGAACGAATCCAAATTGGGTGAGAAAACAAGTGAGGGGGGGGTGCATCACGACTGTGGTGCTTCCTGAAAACACTGAAGACAGACGTTAGCTCACGGAGCGGGAAGCCGCGGTGACCTAGTCGCAACAGCACCTGTCTCCCACCACGACGATCCGGCTTCGATTCCCGGCGGGGGGCACGCACACACATTGGGAAATGAGGCGGAGGTTGCCATTGCCCAGTGGGTTCTACCTGGGAGTTCCCGTTCCCCCCGTCCATCGCTGCTCAGTCCTTGGATCTCGTTTCGCGTTGTCCATGGACGACGGGACATCTCGGTTCCGCCTGCACAGCCAGTCGCCAGGTGGATGTCGCCCTCGACCTAGCACGCACCTCTCTGGTGGTTGGCGAACAACAACCTCACCCATGGGATAACACAGAAGTAGGAAGAATCCATACACAGCAAGGCCATTTAATTCCTAAACTTAAAATTAGTATGTATTCCATTACTTATTTGTGTTAACTCGCTGTCACAACGGCTGTCTTACTGTCTCAACTGATCTTTCATTCTATCTCATAAAGTGTTTTTTTATATAACGTCACTTCTTTTAGATTATTNTCTTACTGTCTCAACTGATCTTTCATTCTATCTCATAAAGTGTTTTTTTATATAACGTCACTTCTTTTAGATTATTTTTTGGTACTGGACCAAGCCTGTAAATGTCATATTTTGTTCGCTTCAAATGATTAATAGTTCAGATTTGAATTTGTGTAATTTAGTACTTCTCAAAATAACACGATATTGTGATATTTTTATTAGTTTTAATTTGTAAATTGCGTCATTATCTCCAAGTCTTTATTTAATGTTATCGCCTTGTGTCAATGTTATGTGGAGTTTGTTAACAGAATGTTTAAAAGTTGATTACAGCTCAGGATATGTTAACAAAATAATTCACTGCAATATTCCTCATTGGTTTGCCTTTAGGGTGACATGATCTTGTTAACTTGATCATTATCATTCCTGTCTTAATATTGTACAGTTATGCCACATTTATTGACTGATAACTTTAAATCGATGGCGTACGTATGGTCGCGTTATTAATAGCATCATCCTTTGTCATAGTAGCGTAGTGACATCCCACGTTATTAATTAATAGTAACATTTAAATATACTGATGTGTGTAATTTTCTATTTATTCTTTTTTCTTTCTAAAACATATGTATACTATGGGTTCAGTGATAAACGACAAACAAGTTGCTTTACGTGTGCCCACAGTAAGCAAGAGAAAATAAATTAATTAATAAGGTAATAAAAAGTTTCATTTAATTAAAAATTTTAACCACGAACGAGGTTACCCACAGCGCCTTTAAAAATACTAAAATCTCTTTCGTCGCCCTTTGAGCTGTGAGTGAGTGAACTGTATTCCTATGCTGTATTGCTGGATAGCACAGCGAAGCGAACACGCGCTAACAAGTCGCCTATTTTCAACCAAAAGCAACACAATCTCTAAATAGTATAAAACAAAGTCGCTTATCCGCGTCTGTCTGTGTATTCGCCTAGTANAACCAAAAGCAACACAATCTCTAAATAGTATAAAACAAAGTCGCTTATCCGCGTCTGTCTGTGTATTCGCCTAGTACTTCTAAACCACTTAATGGATTTTGATGCGGTTTTCATCATCATTTAGAGAATTTCTTGAGGAAGGTTTTTGTGTATAATAAATTTATATTTAATGTAAGAATAGTAGAGAAATGTCTAACCGTTTGTAATCAAGTCGTAAAACCCCGCTTTTAGGGCGCTTACAGGATTTGCGCTGACTAAACCATAAGAAATACATCAAATTAATANAAGTCGTAAAACCCCGCTTTTAGGGCGCTTACAGGATTTGCGCTGACTAAACCATAAGAAATACATCAAATTAATATACTACATAATTGTAGCTCTCAAAAACGTCTACAGAAAATTCCGCGATAGCATATGTTTATCTTTCAAGGATGACCCACAGTAACCATGTTTGTCTTTCAAAGTATCGCTGTAAAAACTAAATCGTTACCGGACGAAGTCGGGCCGGTTCCCTAGTATTGTATAAAAACGTCGTATGTTGGTTGGTTTTGAATTTAAGATGGACGAGTTCTGCATACCCGTGTGTATGAAGCTTAACATAAAGAAATTATTTTAATGTCCACAATAGCATAAACGTTCCTGGGTAATTTACTAACAACACAACAGTTAATTTCGTTTATTACAGCCTTAACCGTTGAAATTATCTCCGAACTGATTCACGAAAACGAACTTAACCCTTTAACGCCAATTGCTTGCATTGTCTACATGTTGCACAGGGAGCTTATATTTGACCAGTACTGTTCACTGCGAGGCTCAGTGTCCAAAGATTAGAGCCACCTGTTTTTCGCGAAAAGATTTACGCGGAGTCTTGACTTCACTAGCCTATGTTCACACTTTGACTATTGGCCGCTTGTCTTTGTGTGAAAACACTCTGTTACACGAGCGAGGCAAACAGAATTAAGTTTCTCCGATTACCGACCGTCCGTGATTCGCGGGCAGACAAATAAGGCCCCAGACGCGTAACTATACAAATCACCCAATCACATAAGTGGTTCTGGACTGAAGTGCATTGGAACACAACTTTTCCAGAAAGCTTTTCACGAAAAAGCAGATGCCCCTACCAATGGACTTCCCTGGAGGTAACTGATTAGTAGAGACCGGAAAAAATCGCGAGTTCAATGTGCAGATATGCCGACATCAACTGCACATTGGTTTCTTGCTGTCACAGTGGAAGGCGACGATTGGACCAGCATTCTCCAGGAAGTGTCAAATACGGCATGGGCCAATAGATTAAATTATTTAAACGCATGTCTTTTGAATTCTAGCTTGTCCTAAAATGAATCCACGAATTCTTCACGTCTCTACTGATTAGTGAAATGTGCTACTGCTCTAAGTTCTCACTGGTTCATATTACTGATCGCCAAACAAAAAGCCTACAGCTTATTGTTTGTGAGAACAAAACATGTTCTTTGCCATCTTGAGTACAGCACACATCAAAAATTTTCTTATTTGCAACACCAGAACCATAAAATCAGTGGGAATTAAAATGTTAATTACACTATGACAGCTGGCTGAGCATAACCAACCAGTGAATAGCTTCGATAATCACTGTTGTAAGAAGGATCCAAAATAATATATCCGGATGAGATACTCTGATACCGGTACGGTGAATTAATATAATTACATTATTTCTTTGTAAATAAAGGGGGTTAGGTAAATATCGCGAGGAACTTAAAAATAACCCGGACAGCAATAAAAGTAACTATAGATTCATATTTTGTTACTGTGGCTGTAGCTAAATGAACTTGTTCGTGTGGAATAAAGTGACAGTTCTGATATTTCGGAGAAATTACTTTTCTCCGAGAAGCTGACATACCAGGTTGAGGTACNGATGGTATGGGGGGGGGGGGAGATGGCGAAGGCTTCGCGACACAGACAGACGCACGCAGAGACGAGTTCCTCTGTCCTGCCGAACGGGAGGTTTTCACACACGCACCCCCCATTGTCGGGCTACCCGTCGCCTATGATGCCCCATTTGTGAGGCGGACATAAAGTAACGCGGGCGCCGCGACTATTTTCCTCTTGTTAAGGGATGAAAAGGCTGTCTTATGTAGACAAGGGGGGGGGGGGAGAGAGGCAACAGAGCCTTCCTCTCCCTCCCACAAAAAAAAGACATTTGGTCAGGGACAAGGAGCGCCATGTTGGAGGCTTCTGCCGCAGGGGGCGCGGACGGACCATTGTCAACAGGAGGAAGGTCGGGGAATTTGTCAGCGGGCCCTACAGATGGAGTTTATGTGGCGGAGGGGAGGGGGAGGCTACTCTGCTGGCGAGGGAAGCAGCTTGGTCCTGAGCACACGACGAACCACGTAGGGGGAGGGGGAAGGGAGGGACACTACTGTGCGCAGCGTGGCGGGTAACCTGGCAAACACAGCGAGACAAGATGGCAAACAGGTAATGCGCCTTCCGTGTGTCGCCGGTACAGCGCGGCCCAAAATTTGACGCACCACATCGTCTGAAGAGGCAACCGCAACATCTTATTTATTTAAATCATTTTAGGAGACTTCGTATAATCTAATATAAGATTTACCACCCTGATTTGAAATATCTGACAAGGTTCTACTTTTTGAGATACTCTTAACAACATGGAACCTAATTCCTCCACGAGAGTCACCATTGCATACTCATCCTTGAAATAGTAATATTCGTTCCCTGTGCAAGGGGAACCAGAAATCAATTATTTAAGAACTGCACCGACATTTGTCACGAACAAGAACAGAAAATCGGTTTAAAACCACATTGAACGCAGTTATGCTGATCAAAAGCACGGCTACCCAAAGCAAGTCGAGCTCGGTTTCATTGTAAGCGTATAGGAATGGCAGTCGTGCATAAGGCCTTATGTCCACAGAGCCGAAGTACATTTTCACCTCAACGTATTCGTCAAGAGCCGAGAGAAGAGGGGAGGTGTATAAATGTTAGCATTCGTTTCCAGGAACTGTGACTAATGCGCGCAATGGAATGTGGCGGCGGCAGACGTTCGCGGAGAATGCGTGCAGAAAACAAGTGCGCGCTAAGAGGGGGCAGGAGGCCTTACTCACCACACGCGTGTGTACCAGACAAAACGACAAACGAGGTTTAAAAATCTTACATAATATGGGATACAAGAGAACTGCATTACATCCTGGAAACAGCACACAGTCGGCTAAAATTATATACAGAAAAACATTTGGCGCAAGCGTCTTCTAGGGAAAGAGACATTTGAGCAATCAACATTCGCCCAGGCTGCCCGTGAACAACGCTAGTTAATGGGGAACCTTCAAGTGATAGAACCTAAATGCATTTGTCGCGTGCACAGTTGCCAGCAAATGTCCATGGTTCTGAGATCGGCTGTTCTGCAAGTAAAATATCACTAACCAACACAAAAAAAAAAAAAAAAAATTCTAGTTCAAGTAGAAGACGACAGCAACAATTATAATCAAATAATATGCAGAGGAACGATTTTGCGTAGCGCCATTAATCACGGAAATGCTGACAGCAACATGGCACTCACAATAGGAATAGACGCCGAATCATTTGCGAGCCGGCTCAGTGATCCTAAGTTGCGAATCATGCAAGGGTGAGATCTTGAACCACCACGTGTCCAGCCACCTGCCCTCAAGAGTACAACACCTCAGGCTAAAACTAACACTCGGGATACTCGCATCTGGAGTAATGAAAGACTATGGCATATTACTACGTGAAGTACTGCAATGCTGGTTTCACAAGATTTAGTTAGTTACCCCAAAAGTACAATGCAGCACCATAAATTATCAAAAAATAATGAGAACATTCCTAAGTCAGTGTATCTGCATAACATAATTCCGAGATTTACGTAAACTCAGCTCGCCATTTCAAAACGTTGGGTTTTAGAACAAAACAAAAAACTGAAATATTCATTCGTTATTCATTTAGGAGAAATAACTTCACCGCAATAATTATTTTAGTCTGCCTTTAGGGTGACATGCTCTTGTTAACTTGAGTCATTAATATTATCTTGGAATTAATGACACCATGTTCTGGGGATTTTTATTCATTAATAGCATAATCCAATATCATATTACCGTAGTGATACCTCATGTTACCTGTTCGTCGGGACATTTACATATATTGACGTAATTTTCTTTTGTTTTTTTTTTACTGTACGGGTATGTAATATATGTTCAGAGGCAAATTTTGCCTTAACTGCGCAAACAAAAAAAAACACTAAATAAATAGAAACAAAACGAAACATGGTAGACGTGAGAACGTGCGAGTCCAGGGTGCACGACTCGTGGCGAGTGATGTACTTGAGCCATCAGTCCCGCAGACAGCAAACAGCTGTAGGCACACGGTGAAGTTTCTCTCTCGTTTTGGGACCACAAAGGCCTGTCCGTAACGCAGTGTATACCCATCGGCACTCCACTGTCATGGGAACTTAACAGCCTTTCTGTGTGCCCGGCCAATTTTTGTACGCCGTATCCGTAAATAGAAAAAAAAACGGCACCTGGTGGCGCAGGCAATGCCGTTTCCACGATCACTTTTGTATTTTGCGTGCGCCCTAATTCAGTTTTCCAAAATATACTGTATATCGAAATCATTAATTCCGATACCAAAGGCCGCTTATTATAATTGTTGTTAATAAGCTTTTAGTGACCGTTAAATTAGCACAGTGGAAAGGAGCCAGTGCTTGCGGCAATTTGAAACAAGATACACTAGCGATCTCCAAACACATAATTTATTCTATCTCGCTAATTTTCTACTAAAACTGAGTGGAAATAGAGCCAGTTCTCGAAAAATGTAAGACATATCCCAGGCAATCGTGACCTTCAGTTAGCGTGAAAGGGGTCTCTTGTTTTCTGTTGCAGCATTTTCACATACATATGTACAAGTTTGAAACGCACTTAACTCAATACCCACAATAATTTCATACTTAAAAGCATACCGCCAATTTCCTTCGTGTACAATTAAAGGCCTAGCTGAAAAACGTTGATGATAACAATAACTACAATTACGTTAGCAGTATTGCATCAAAATAATAACTAAACACCACAACAAGTTTAAGTAATTTAATCTTCCAAGTAATGGCAATAGGAGCATAACATCTAACTGAATTTGTTTATATTTCCTTATCTGCATAGCACTATTTCTAAAAGCAATAAGAATTTTGCAGTCTTTATTACTAGGAAACAATTATTGTTGCATGTATCTATAAACTCCAGTGTACAATTACTGTAACATACAGTATTTATATTAGTATGTACAGTGCTGTATTCTTTTCTTTTTCTTACTAACATTTCTTGTACCCGTATCTACAAGACGGATTCAGTGATGCCGAAGGTATACCCCGCCCTAACCGTGTCCACATGAAACATAGTCGAAATAAATAAATTACTGAATCCAGGGTAAATAAGTTGAAGTCATCATTGTTGCAGTGAAATTTGATCACTGCCGTTTGTCAGAAGATCTTCAGTGAATACGCCGAAGCGAGAGAGTGGTGGAAACACGTTCTAATGGTGAAACTATCACGTGGCAAACTTAAACAAAAAACCATTTGTATCCCATTACCACGGCGTAGTTGTTCGTGTAACGTAGGCTCGCGAGAGGTCCAACGTTCGAAACCCCACTTGAACTAGTGTAACTAGCTTTCTTGGGGAGGAAAATTAATTCCAAGGTTATTCAGAGTGAAGACTATCAGCATTAAGGCGTGGGGTTAAAAAGCAAAAATAATAAAAATTGCTATACTGTGTTGAGGGCCTGCTTTTTTGCGCAATATAAATGCACGTGTCTGAGGCAAAATGTTAATGTACGCGTGATTCTGTGCAAACAGTAAACATTATAGAACTGTGGAATGTTTTATTTCTTTTGGCATAAATATTCCATACGTACCCATCAACCGGGGTGGATTTGTCTACTATGAGGTGGCTTTGCCTCATTATATGGAAAACCACTCAAGTGGCGCTATCTCCCGCACGGTATAAAGAAACGAGCTCGCGATCGTGGATTCCAATAGGCAGATTTGCTAGCTTGAAGAAAAAGTTTATATACTACAATGTGTGGTATGCATTTATCTAATAGATTATCTAATAGATTGACTTTTGCAAAGTAACAACGGGGTTACATTGTCCCACTGGTCTTTCTAAACGATTACTCAAGCTATATCATACCTCGAGACAAAGTCACCCCATGTCAAGGTGAGACTGTCCAATTTTTTTTTTATAAGTTTTGAAGGTTAAAAAATGTTTATAGTTTTGAATAGGATGTTAAATTGTTCGTTAGAATATCTTATATTAAATAAAAATATTGAAAAACTTATAGCTTATGGCTGTTCGACTGTTTACGCAGTTTTAAGACAAAATGAGCGAAAAATGAGCCAAAGTCACCCCGGTTGACAGTACTGTTTAAGTTGTGTGTTCGATATGTAACCCGAAGAATTGAAAATGCAGGATAAGTACTATTACTTCCTAGGAAATACCATGTAGCGAAACCAGTTTTTTTCAGGCGGAAGATATTTCACTATCATTAAAAAAAAAAACAACTTGCGAACCACCCGACAGTAGAAAAAAAAAGAATATTAGTAGTGAAAATCTAGACAAATAGTTGTAATTCTTTCCTGCGGGAAGAAAAAACTATCGCCGAGCGTGAACACGTATTTCAGTGGATCTTTTGTTTCAATCATTTTGTTCTGCGACACCTTCCATTGTGAATGATGGCGGGAGTTAGAAATATTCTTCGTACATGCAAACTAACAACTTCTGTTTTTTTTTTAATGTGACCTAGCATTTCACTCAGCCTACCGTATACTTTTATTTTTAAGTTTTAAGGCATCGATATGTCTCTAATTTTTTTTAAGTTAACGGTGACATTTCTTCAGAAACATACTTACAGTATATAAAAACACAAACGCTGACAAATCCGAGGTAACGGAGTGGTAACATACCGGACTCGAATTCTGGAGCACTCGGGTTCAATTCACGGTCAGGCCACAGTTATTTCGAGTTTTCCTCGTTTTTTTCGGAATCATTCCAGATAAAGGGCGGGATTTTCCTTTGTAACAGGCCACGACCGATATCCAGGGACACCCGATTTTCGCGAGAAGGGTTCCATACAGGTCAGGATTCAGTATTCATACATGCATAACTGAAGTACGGGCCTTTGCTTTGTGGCGAGACATTCTGGTATTTGACAGGACTAAACGTATGTAACTTGAGGACAGACACTTACCGGTTAAGACCACCCAATCGCGGAAGTGGAACCATGTTAAAACGATTTGAAACACAATTAGATAGGAATTCTCTACGCAAAAATCGTGTGACCCTAGCGATGCCTTCCCTGCTATTCACTATCCAAGCTAGTGGTCGACCACAGAGGATGTCCGGATCGGACGCTATAGGTTTTNAGGTTTAATGCTAATTATCTTGCATCATAGTTTACTAATCTACATGTCCACGTTTAATAACTTATTTCCCGTTTGCTCCGTACGTAACCACATTTCCCGTTCCTGGGCTTGGGCGCAGCAGGACGCAATCCTGTCCACATGCTGTAAAAAAAAAACAAAAAAAAAACTTCGGGCACAAACAATTTTGTCGACCCGCCTTCGCGGGCGTTGGAACAGCGCATGCAGTTTGTCGCACGACACCTCGTGATCAAAAGCGATGAAGCAATCAACGAGAGCTCAATTACTCACGTAGCGTGTGGAGGTCGAAGGGGAGGTAGCTACTGCCTTTCACGCCATCCTTACGACTGGAGGAGGGTCACGTCGTGGTATCGGATGACCGGGTCCCAGATGGCACGCAAGATCACCAGGTGTCCGACATATGGTCGCCGCTCGCGTGGCCCTTACAGGGCTTAACTCTAGCACGTGATCAGCAGCATACCGACACCAATTAGTAATAGAAGGCACAGAAATGCCACGTTCAACAAAATGAGGCAGATATACGAGCCTATTAATATTCATTCACGGTAACTCCATGCTTTTTGAAACAAACCTTTGAAAAATCACCCCAACTATAACTTGTTTCGTTGAATTAAGCACTGCATTATTCTGAATTAAATTTGAGACTGTTTACCGCAACGTGATGAAGCGATGGTGGTGCTATCTCTTGGTCGGCTGTGACGAAGGGCATACCCCCCCCTCTCCCAAATGATTTTTTGAGTCAATAAAAGCTGTCCCAGACCGTGACTGGTATTATAAAGCTGCCGTGTGCTGCCGAGAGCTCAAATTGTGACGTTTAGATTGCGATTTTTTGGCGACTTATTTAATCATTAGGTCCCTTACTGTGGTCAGGAAATGGTTCGCCATATCCAAGCATGCTGCAGGATTAAATGTGTGTGATCAGTCCACGCTGTTATTAAATTGCAGAGTTGGTTTGCGAGCTATACATGCACTCGTTTGTTGGGGTCACGTGATTGCTCTAGTCTGCTTAATGATTAGTTGTAGTAATAAATTACGCTGGTGAGTTTTTTACTTTCTTAGACAACAACCTATGCGTAGCCAATCATAATGCAGCCTTACTTCCAGACAGATAAAATTCTCTCTCATAAACGAATCCGTTGAAAACATTTTACAGCATACAATAAAAGGAAAAATATGACATTATATAAAGACAATTGGCAAGATGAGCCTGAGCATCTATACTAATATTATAAATGCGAAAGTGTTTGTTTGTTTGTTTGTCCTTCTGTCACGTCGCAACGGAGCAATGGATCGACGTGATTTTTTGCACAGAGATAGTTGGGGGGCCGGGAAGTGACATAGGCTACTTTTTATCCCAAGAAAATATCTTATTCAGATTTCTTATTAAAATTCACACTGGAAAATTAAAAAGTACACAAACGGAATAACAATGCAACGTCGCAACCGAGCAACAGATCGACGTAATTTCTTGCACAGAAATAGTTGGAGGGCTGAAGGGTGATATTGGCTACTTTTTGTCGCGAGAAAATATCTCTAAAGATTTACTCAATGTGTAATTTCCTTTAATAATTATATGTTAAATGACATACCAATTGTAATTTTAAAAATTGACAATAGATGGCGTACAAATAGTTTCAATTGACTGCGTTTGCTTTTGGTTTCCTTTGTTTCGCTTTTCGTTTTAGTACTGTTGTTTAGGAATATTTGAATATTGTTCGATTTATTAGACTTGATTGACCTTTGGTACTGATTTTCACTTTGAATTGGATGTTGGTTTGATATTTGTTTTTGTTTACTTTTTCGACTGTTTTTGTTGTGTTTAGTTTTTCACAGTCTGTTAAATAAATAATGCCTCGGAAACGAAAATCAAGTCTTTCAAGAACAACGTATTAAGCACAAGCGAAATGATTTGCTCGATCGCAAGAGTCTTCAGAAGATGCCGAACTGAGAAGACAAGAGCAAGCACAGCGACAAGCTGCTTTGAGAGCCGCTGAATCACCTGCTCAGATTCAAGAAAGGCTCGAAGAACAGGCCGCACGCCAGGAACATCTCAGGATCTCCTACCGATACTCAACTCCGTCGAGATGAACAGGCAGAATNTCGAAGAACAGGCCGCACGCCAGGAACATCTCAGGATCTCCTACCGATACTCAACTCCGTCGAGATGAACAGGCAGAATGTCAAGCCGCTTTGAGAGCCACAGAAATGAGTGAACAAACACAGCTGCATTTAGATGAACAGACTGAGCGCCAAGCACTATTAAGAGCCTCCGAAACGCCTGTTCAGACCCAACTACGACTGGAAAAACAAGCAGAACGACAGGCTGCTTTAAGGGCATCCGAAACACCTGAGCAGTCACAGGCGAGAAGAATCGCAAACGCTGAACTCCAAGCGGAACGTCGACGAGCTTTTCAAAGAAACACTTGGTCTGCATTTAATGACGCGGCATTTCATTACGATATCTTAATTGATTGTAAGAATCACAGGCTTATTGTTATCGGACTCATGGACAAGTCGTGCCGGTTTTGTAGCGCTTTGAAATGGAAAGATGAGACCGCAGGGATGTGCTGTTCCAGCGGGAAAGTTTCCCTTCCTTTACTTGGTGAGCCAGAAGAGCCTCTGAAAAATCTCTTTTTGTATGACGTTGATGAATAACGGCGCTTTTTAAATGGGATCAAAAAGTACAACCCATGTTTCCAAATTACATCTTTTGTAGTTGACAGAGAGATAATAATGCCCGGATTTTCGCCAACGTTTACCGTTCAAGGGCAAGTTTATCATAGAATAGGTGCGCTTTTACCAGCTGTCAATGAACAGCATAAATTCTTGCAGGTATATTTCATTTGTAACGAAGAAATTGAAACAATCCGCCGCTGCCAATGTATTCAAGGAGTTTAAAGAGACACGGTGTTGAAAATTCCAAGAATGTTGCATGAACACATCTTGATAAACACATTTAAAACCGCTTTAGAGAATCTGCCTCAAGAGGATTTTAAGGTAGTCATCCATGCTGGCGGACTCCGCGTGGAGAGCATGAGAGGCGCTACAATGCACCTTTAATTAATGAAATTGCTGCAGTGGTGAGCGTGGTGACCAGTTCTCATCACGAGACATTGTCCTGCGAGCAAATGACAATGCGTTGACACGGGCTGCCGACACTCATAAGTTTTATGACGCCCTGCAATACCTGTTGATTTATAGCAAGGGACAAGAGGGATATCATTGTGAAATTCCATTTATTAATCCTATAACAAAACGCATGTTCCGAACAAAAAAGGTTCGTGGATGGATTTTTATGCGTATCAGATGAGGTTGCGAGAGAATGATTTCAACCTCTTCGCGCGGTGCAGACAACTTTTTCATCAATTTCTGGTCGACATGTATATCAAAGTAGAAAGCGAACGCCCCCGCTAAATCTCTTTAAATAAAAAAAAGCTGCGAGTTGAGAGTTACATACATCTGCAATATGCTATTAACAGCAATGTTAATGTAAACCCCAGTGATTTAGGTAAAATGGTCATTCTTCCTTCTTCATTCGTCAACAGCCCCCGCTACCTGCACGAATACACCCAGGATGCATTCGTCTATGTACGGAGTTATGGTAGACCCGATCTTTTTGTCACTTTCACTTGCAATTCCTCACGGAAGGAAATTATGGATGAGCTAATAATGCCTGGACAATAATTCTGCAGTCCACGTAAGCGGAGCCGCGGGCACAGCTAGTGAAATAATAAAGAGAATTGCGTTTTGCTACTCGTATATTGTTTATCTCTAAAACACCAATATTTAAACACAGAGACAACAATTAATAAAATACATATTTTTACATTCACAACCCACCCCCTTCCCCCTTCCTTCCTTTCAATAACGTTAAGGAGAAAATAACAGTTTATTTACGTCAAATATGAACAGTGCACTATATCTTAAATTATACAAAAATTTTATGAATTGAAAATACATTTACAATAAACAACTATCAACGCAGACATTGTTGAAAATCGTAAAATCCACATTTTTAAATTTTTAAACATATGTCTGTGTTGTTCAAATTGTTAAATAATGTACACAAATGTTTTGACGTTTGAGAACATGGAATTCACATGGCTGTGTATTTGTGCTCATGTGGCGGTGGGATACGCAGCGGGCAGACCGAAAATGGAACTTAAGCAGGGCTTCAAAAAGTGTGAATGTACTAGAGTAGTTATTTTGACCATTATCGTTTCAGTAAGTGCTAGGCACAAATTTCTGCGCATCAACAGAACCGTCCTTCACACTGACAAGTTCCCTGTTGATTTGCTTTACATGATCACGCCTCTATTTTTGACACAAGCTTTACTTGACATTATTTATTAAATATTAAGTTTATTCCTAATGGACGTTGAAATTAATCACACTTAATAATCCTGCAAAATGCTGTTTTCTTAATTTGATAACATTTCATAATAATAAATAGTCCATTCAATTTTTTCATACGATTGAAAGGTAGTAATTGAGTCATTNTGTTCAAATTGTTAAAGAATGTACACAAATGTTTTGACGTTTGAGAACATGGAATTCACATGGCTGTGTATTTGTGTACATGTGACGGTGGGATACGTAGCGGGCAGACCGAAAATGGAACTTAAGCAGGGCTTCAAAAAGTGTGAATGTACTAGAGTAGTTATTTTGACCATTATCGTTTCAGTAAGTGCTAGGCACAAATTTCTGCGCATCAACAGAACCGTCCTTCACACTGACAAGTTCCCTGTTGATTTGCTTTACACGATCACGCTTCTATTTGTGACAAAAGCTTTACTTGACATTATTTATTAAATATTAAGTTTATTCCTAATGGACGTTGAAATTAATCACACTTAATAATCCTGCAAAATGCTGTTTTCTTATTTGATAACATTTCATAATAATAAATAGTCCATTCAATTTTTTCATACGATTGAAAGGTAGTAATTGAGTCATTTTCAAACGCGAAGGCAAAAATTTTGCGTGTTATCACAACAGACGTTGCAATGTTTTGTTATGTGCATTAATCACAATAAACAGAGGCGAACGAACAAATATTCTCCCGTATAATTTCATTAGATGGTGAGACTAACGAAACCACGGATGAGCTGATTGGAGAGGCCATATCAACTTCTCGCACAATTCAATAAAACAAGGTAACGATGAAAAAGTTGGTAGTTTATAGGGTGGTAGGTACTAGATGAAACATGGCTGCATTTTGCCAATAGCATATCAAAAACAACTACGTGGGAAGAATTTAAGTTTCGAAAACGGTTTCTGTAACGAGGCGCTTTAAGATGTTTGTACACGTTCTAATATAGTTTTAATGCAACTAGAATATATAAAATAACATTGCATATGTACACACAACAGTTTTCTGTGTCAAATCATTACTCAATATACTATTACATTATTCAATAAAAAATTTCAATTAGCCCTATTAACAAACGTTATACAGTCCATTACTACATATCAATCAGAACGCTCCAATTTGTACCAGTCTCTCGTGAACTGCTCTCGCCTACGCTCCACCGCCTGGACTCGTCTAGGAGCACACCATCTCTACCCCACACCGAGAAAGGTGGCGTAGTGGAAAGCCACTGGACTCGTATTCGGGAAGACCCGGGTTCTATTCCCGATCCGGCCATCCTCATTTACATTTTCCGTGGTTGCCCGAAATCACGCCAGGCGAAAACTGGGAATGTTTCTTACACAAGGCCATGGTTAAGGTTAATTCTACTCAGGTTAGGAACAAAACGAGTTTACTTATGGGGTAGTTTGGCATAGGGAAACTTTCCTCCACTAGGTAAGCGCTAGTTTTACAAAGAGGTCACTTTTAATTAAAATTGTAATCTAAGTAAATAATAAAAGGGAAATTTACTAAGTTATTTTATATCTGATTTATGTTCATTGCAATTATCCTGTTTTTATTGCAATTATCCTTCCTAAATCTTGTTTAATCTACAATATTTTTGTAGTAATGACTTCTTACAAAAGTTGTTCTTTATGAAACTGTGTGACCTTCGTATATTTTCTTTAATTATTTTTTTCTGTAAATAGTTTACTTTCTGTAATTATCAATTTTTTGTACCTAAGAGTCAAATTTGTCTTGTAGTGGTCAGCTGCAAAACAAAAACATCCATAAAACTAATTAGCCTACATCCAACTACACAAANCAAATTTGTCTTGTAGTGGTCAGCTGCAAAACAAAAACATCCATAAAACTAATTAGCCTACATCCAACTACACAAACATCTTAAAACAACTTCGATGTGGTTCTTTAACGTTTTTTAACGTAGGGAATAGAGAAAAATCTGATACACATGCGACACTAGTGCTTACCTAGTGGCGAAAATATTTGGTTGCCAAACTTATAACGTTGATATTCCCAACCTGAGTATATTACTTCCTCTTCCCTGCTTCTCTGAGAAACCTGCTCCATCTCTAATGCCCTCGTTGTCGATGAGACGTTTAAACCGTACTTACCTACCAACCCTTTCACGGCAAAGTGAACACATTTTAAGGCCGTGCTTAAAATTTATTTTCAGCTTATTTCTATCTTTTCGCCAGTTGTAAATATAAAAATTGTCATGTGACTAATAAACGCCGTGTATATATATACATTTTATAGCTCTCAAGGTTAACATCTGAGGTCACAATAAAATATGAATTTTTGGTAATAATTCCTGCTGGAAGAAGTGCTCACTTTACCGTAAATAGCCTATATTTCCTCACAGTCATTTCGGACACACACGCCTCTGTTTCCGCCCTCGTATAACCGCCGTGACTTACCCAACCCCCTGAAACGCTCGCCAAACACTGCAGTCCACAACATTTCCGAGAATTGTCTCCAACAGGGAAGATAACTACATGGTATGCCTGCGCTGGCATTTTCTAAGACCTGCCAACACTCACGCACGTCCATATATGACCTAGCTCAGAATCGATAGGTTTCTCGATAGTAAAGACAATCCGGAACCTACTCGGAGGTGTGAACTACCAATCAAGCACGTGCGCCCCGCCCCTCTCCGCACCTCGTCCTCCAATTCCGGATTCATCTTCTTGCAGTGGGATGACTCAGCAGTGCTACTGGCAGGCCGCGTTTGGCCGAAGAGAAGAAGATGGACCACGAGGCCGCAACAAGACATGCGATTTTGTAAGCTAAAACCATTGTTGATCTTATAATTAGGCGAATAGTTGTGAATGGTCTTTACTAGATTTATAATAGCTTTAAACAGTTTCTAAACTTCTTCATACCGAATGTTTAGTGCAGATGACCTGTCGCTCCTTAACACGCGCATCTAAAAATGTGTTAATTCTGTCGAGGTTCTATGCGTAACTTATAACTGAAAATTATACAGTCGCTATTAATGACTTTTGCATATTATTATAATAATAATTTACATATTTAAGAAAGTACGTTAATAGTTCATTGATTTTAAAATTTTGTTTAGAAAATATTTTTAGTTACAAATTATGCAGTGTGGGCACCATCAGATCTTTAGCTTTTTCTCATTTGTAAACGGTTATTATCCGAGCGTATTAAATCTTCCCTCAGTAAGCCCACACTCAAACTAAAATAAAACACTACCAAGAACCTGTACATTTGTTCCTTCATTACTTGTCTTGCGCAGGCGCATTACAACCGACACGAATACTCACTCACAGCTATTTGTAGTACTGATTGATTGATCGGCCGACAAAAGGGCGGCTGCAAAGGAGCAGAGGTGGAGAACAGGTATTTGTTTTATTGGCATCGCTCGAGGTGGAAAGGTTGGCCGGCAAGGAAGGCACGCAGGGGAGTGGATCTCAAGTGCATAAAG
>NQII01000614.1:46524-70355 GCA_002778355.1 Clitarchus hookeri | reverse complement strand
GGGAGAGGCGCCTCGGTTTTTCTGGGAAAGGCAAAGTGGACACGTCAACTCAACAGGCCGCGCTGATGCCTGCGTCAACACGGGGCAGTCCAGCATCTCATGACAATGAAACACACGCTGTCCCGGTACGGGAGAGCGAGAGAGGGTCTGAAGGGGCTAGGGGAGAGAGAAACGTGAAGGGAGAAACTCCAGACGAGAACGCACACATCGGCGACACGGGAGAAAACCAGAGTTCCTGTCTGCGGAGAGGTCCCGACACTTCCCATATGGAGTGTGCTCTTGGATCTAGGACAAGGGACAGCACATCTTCACTCGAGAAGCTGTTCTCCTGTCCTCTTCACTTCTTTTTAACTTTGCGCCGAACGTCATTCGCAGACTCGTTGGAGCCTACAGTGCTAGATCACGTTACGTGCATTTCAAGGGCAGCGGAGGCTCGGGTTACACACGACTGCACACAACCAGGTGTCCTCCGGGTTTCCCAAGACACCCGTCACTAAATATACTTTTTCAAGATGGGTAGGAAGAAATATCAAGTATCCACACAGATTGTTTCTGTCATTACGGCTGCAGTTGCTCCACTGACTTTCTCTTTATGAAGGTGAAAAAAAAAAAGTGCAACGCAACTGCAAATACATCGGACGTGGTTTACCAGCACTTCAAGATTTCCTGCAGATGTTTTGACTCTGCGAGTTCCTCCAATTTCAGATTAAGTGCTAGTGTCGGGCAACGCAATTGACGTAAGGTCTGGTTCTAGTTTTACTCTTTTCTTTAAGATGAAATGTTATATATAAGTAACTTACACCTTTCAAAGAAATTTTGCTTTTAGCAATCATTATTTTGTAGTCTAGCCAAAACCTACATCTTAAAATTGATTTATATAAAAAAACAGCATATCTGTTAAACTTGTAAGGTGAGGCTGCGTTGAATTTTGCAGCTCACTTTTCAGCAGTAAAATTATACGGTCATTTGTACATGTTTCGTTATTGCAAGCCGAGTCAGTACGTTACGTATAAAAATAACTCCAGGCAGAGCTGACTGATACATTAGGGCGTAAATCATGTCCATGGGTTACACGCAGGCCTAGATTGTACGCCTGGTTCCTTTATAGCTATTATGAGCCCAGAACTAAGCTCCACTCGTGAAGGAGCTATGAGGAAGCAGTGACTACATAACGTGACCAATTCCACCGACATTGTTATGGGAATTCATTAAGATTCTGTACTGAGACTAAGCTTTCGTGAACATATTTACTTTACAAAAATACAACCCTTAAATATTTAATATTTATTTAGTATTCTAAAATTTAGATATCTAACACCATAATATGAAAAATGACAGCTCATTAAAATTAGTTTCAGCTGATCATGCGGGGTTGGCATTCTCGATTGAAGTTAAAAAGTTCGCGAATTCGAAACCAGCAAACTTTTTTGTGGGGGGTGGGAGAATGCAGCTTATCCCAGCAGGTTTCCCCATTTGCATTTTTACGCTTAGGAGCACGCAGTACCTACAAAAAAACCACCTTCCCTCTTATCCCCCTGTCCCCCTAAAAAAATTGTTCGGTCATGGGGAAACATAAATTAGTTAAATTACACTGGTTCATAAGACCAGAAGGGACTACGTAAATCGAATTAACACGAAAGTCTTACCAAGAAGAGATCATTTAGTGGCACATCACAGCTAAGGTCATCAACTCTAAAAGAGGGGGAAGTGTTGTTAAAACGGGAGCATCCAGAGAAAACTCACCGACTAACGGCAACGTACGCCATGATTCTCGCGTACAAGAATACAGGTTTGACCCCAACCGGGAATTTGCAACAGCTTGGCACTGGAGTAGGCGAATGGTCCGACCACTGCTCCACCGCAGCACGCATAGCCTGTCCACTACAAACTGAGCACTTTTGAAAGCCCTGCTTAAGGTGCAGCACTGGTTACAATTTTGTTGGTCGATCTCGATGAAATTTCGTACTCTGCTTTGTTAAAACTATTGTTGTTGTGTATACCTGATTTTGTTCAATTTTTTAAAAATTTAATGGAGATATTTAATAATCAATTTCATTAATCTGTGGTTTCATAGTACGGGACCTGTTGAAAATGTGTGTACGGGGTTTTTTGATCATGTGAACATACAACCTTCTGCTTCGTCTGATGAAATTTGGTTTACGTACGTAAAATATTTGTGTTATTAAATAATATTAATTTGCGCCTCTGCATAAGGTTGATGTGCAGACTTCGGAGAAATTATCCACTATACAAAATACAAAACTTGGATACAGATAAAAATAGGATATGACACTTTAAAGTCACTATGGTAGTATTTTATGACTAGAACACACCTATACAACATCCGAGAACGCCAAACTAATGATTGAAAAAAAGGTTCAAATTCTCTCTGGCGATAAGTGCAGGCTCGTAGGAAATTGCTTCCCACTCTGCACATACACAGTGGGCCAAGGTAATAACTACGGCATAACAAAGAAGAAACAATAACTAACATTTTTACTGCTGCCACACTTCAATGCAGTGTGCGAAAATGCCAAACTAACGCTCAATAAAAGCATAACTTTGGTCGTTTTAAAGACAATTCTGTTCCGATTTCAGGACTTTCCTCCCGTCTATGCAGTGCTGCTGGAAATGGTGGTAGTGGCGAGTGGCGGAACTTCTACAAGCGAGTGGCCAGCAGGGTGCAAAGGTGGAAGGAATGGGGATGGCACTTAGCAGGCGGCTCGTTATCTCTTCTCACAGTCGGATTGTTGTCTGGGAGTGAATGCTTCCCTGCCTATTTGCGGTTTCTGCGGCTTGACTGGTGGGCGAGCCAGACTGACACACTGTGTTCTACCTACAATGACCAGTCTCGGCGCTATTTTTTACCAGACTTGGATCATTTGCATGGGCTTGCAGCACGATTAAGTACTGCAATATGTTTTTATGGAAATGTACATTGCCAATTTCATTTGAAAGAGCTCAGGTATTTGCATTTGTTGTTCAAAATGTAGAAACACAAATCCGTGCATACTATCTTATTAGCATTTTTTTTCTGCTAGGGAAGAATAAATTTAGTAAAAGAACTCGCGCAGCATTGAGTTTTACATTCCCAGGTTACGTTAAGGTTAACTAGAAGTAGCAGAACGTCTTGATTTTAATTATTTTAGTAAATACCGAATCACTTTATTGCCAATTATTTGATAGTCATGAGTCACCCTGGGAGTGGGTTCCCCATCATTGGTTCGACTTTCTCTAGATGTGAGCTAGCGTGGTCATAAGAAGGACCACAAAAATTACTGACTCAGGAGAATAAAAAGTTAAAAAAAATTAACATGTACAATACTCGTACATTCTTTTAAACATTTAATTTTAATAACAAAACAAATTATGGTTTCTAGTCATTGTCTAGCCCGTATTTTTATCGTAACGAAACTTACATTTTGATTTAACCAATCACTCGTGCATTGTTATATATTTAGCTCTGTTTATTAACGGCTGAAATGTTTTAAATTAAAAGTATTGATAATATTTTATAGTTACAGTTGTTCCTCATTATGGAAAGGTACCTTAATATTTCGATAGTTTCTCTTGTACATATGCGCCATAAATCCTGGGATAGGCCATAAACAAAACATCTTTATGAGAATTGAGAATGTCTTCTTCCGCGCAAATAACGCATTCTGCCCGCAGTAGCCTACGTACTAAAATGACCTTAAGCAGATTATTCGAATCAAGATAAAAAGGCAACACTGCTCGTAAAAAAATTAATTGTGATAGATTTTCCTTTCAAATGTATAACTGCGACATGAATGCCTGGTTTGAATTACTGTGGTAAGTGTACCAATTCGTATATTATTTATGACGTTTGAATGCCAATAGTATCAGAGTAAGTTTAACTTAATAATAGGGAGCCAACAAGGCTGAACATCTCTCTGCTGAGGCACAGCCACTTTTATTAAAAAAAGACAGTGGTTCGGCTGTGCTCAGTACGAATATACTGGAAGAGACATACTATTTGTACAAACTGCCGAATGAAATATGGGCGTATGCGTAGGCATGTACGTACGGATAATATACTTGGGTATATAACATATGTGTATGTAGACTATTCACTAAACAATTCGAAATGTAGAATCGAGTATAGACAAAGTACCTCTCGCACCGATAAAGTGTCAGCCCCTGAGGTAGAGTACCTACAAGCAGAGGAAAAACTGCGATTGCTGTACGTAAAACGAAAAGTAAGTGATCAGAGCTCGCCTTAGAAAAAAATAATATGTATACAGGCATATAATTAAACCTTTTCCGTTGGTATGAAGCTAGATTTATTTACTTTAAGGAAAACACGCTCAAAGAATGTGTATTTTCTTTAAATAATTTAGTATTACCATTAACAAAAAGACATAAAGAAACATAATAATAACAGGAAACCTACATGTGTCTGTAACCCTCTCTTTGAATTAAATATTCATTGTATTACTGAAAAATAAGCAGCCTCAAATGAATGTTTTTATTTTCTATACATAAAGCATTGTACGGATTTGTATAGTGCATTATTTTCATACCACTCGTTTATTAACATCACGATTATGGAAATCAGTCTCAATGTTAATAAATTCAATGATTTCCAGTAAGTTACGTCAACATCGACAGCATGCAACGGTAGGAAATCTTTTGTGTCATACATGTGGCAAGTAGATATATCTAGGAGTGCCACAAATAATCACAGTTAATTACAATTAATCTATAATTATGTACAATTTAGACTCTCTACATTAGAGCCATTAAAATAAATGATGTATTACAAACTGTGCTGTTCAAATGCCGCCAAGTCAAATCTGGCCATGCATACCTATACTTAATTACAATCATAACAGCGGTTAGAAAACATCTTAAATTAGAAACGAATATTAATTCGGAATACAATAGTGTGTGGGTAAAAAAATTAAACTGAATATTGAATAATATCTTCTTATATGTTGCCTTCATGATTAAGGAATATTCTGGAGCATTGAGTAGTTGTGCTAGTGTATCGAAGCCACCAAATTATAATATTTTTCACAGCCCTTTATATAACTGTATGATTTAGAACCGGAAATAAATACACTAGGAATTACCTTATTTGTCAGCCATTGCATGCTAAATAACTAACTACAATTTCAGTGCGTAGTTGAAAAGTTCAATTAAATCAATATGGCGGTAATCCTTAATCCCTTTTCTTTATTAACAAACGGAATTACATTTTCAGTTTATGTCACAACAGTTTAGACTGCCTATTTTCTCGTTGTTTAAAACTAAACATTTTTTTAAGACGAGTTAAAAAGATACTGGGAATACGTGCCTTATGCGTGCACCCCCCACCCCCTCACCATCCATCAAACTCATTTGAAATTGTAATATTTGCAATATTGAAAAAGAGCATTTATTTTTATTTTAGAATTGGCAACAAACACAGAGTACGAGTGGGTATCGCTACGAATCTTGCTGTGCTGGTCTGTTATCTGCCATCTGATTACACTCGGTAGTGGAATTTTGCGTAGGAGGGGATTAGCGGGTAAGCAAGTAGAAGTTCCCTCCCTCCCTCACCTCCCCCTCCTCTCATATACTCATGTTCACGCCGAGAGTCAACTGCGCGTCTGCGACACCAGCAGGCAAACTGGCGCCATAGCTGCTTCGACGCTGCTGCTACCTAGCCGCACATAGCTCAACTACTTGCATCTAGATCCGGACATTCGTCGGTATCGCTCCCTGCTCCTAACTAGCGTCCCACCTTAAGATCTACTTGTATGCACTTCATGTATTCTTCCCCCATTTGTCAAATTAGCATTTACATGGACCTGATCACTTTATTCATACGCCCCGGTCAAGTGAAGCTGTGAAATTAATAGAAAAATAAATCGTTTACAGATTTGCTAATCTTACACCCAAGTTCATTAAAAATAACCGAAAGCAAAATAAATTGTTCCAGTATTCACAAACGTTTACCTAACATTTTTAATTCAACGTTAAGACATGAAAATACTTTCCCTCCGTCGTTACCAAATTCACAGAGGGCATGACAGTCGTGTGCCCTTGACATTTTTCAAAAGTTTATTTCAAAAGTGCTTATTTAACAGTGAACAGTCTTTATAAGACATCTCGCGATGTGCATTTTCACTGCCTCCTTCCATATAAGGCTCTTTTTTTTTTTTTTTTTTTTTTTGTGAATTTTAACGTAAGATAGAAAGTAATGAATGCCCTAGGAGGGAAGTTGGCGTGGCCCGACCCGGTTACTCCGGGAACACGTTTCCTTCCTGGAAAAAAAAAAGTGCGGTTTCCAAAGGTAGGAATGGAAGTTCTACACGCGAACGACGGCCTGCCTTTATCGCAGTTACATGAAAAGAATTATCCACAAAATAAAGAAACCATGACGCGTGACGAAATACCCGCCAGATAACGACGAGCCTGGCCGAAATTTTCCATTTTCCCATTGACACCCACATACAAAGGATCAGGCCGTTGCTCAGGTAGTTGCCAGCTTCGTTGCGAAGACGTGGCACGCGAGTATACTACAGGCCCTTGCACACGATCGCCGCCATTTTCTCTTTCTATTTGTCGAATGTCTCGTTTTCCTTCAAGATTTTCGTTTTGAACATGTTCTACATTTCCTTGAATCCAAAATTTAAATCGCCGATCACTGCTTTTCTGGCAGTAAGTAATCTCATAATAATAGAGTTGTGCGCACATTTTAAGTATTTTACAAATTAAGGACGCATATTTTTAAAAAGAAAATGTAGGAATAAAATGAAGAAAATTTGTTGGAGTTTAACCAATTATCGTAGATACTTCCAAAAATGTACTTTTGGCATTTGTTAAACTAGTTTCATTAAAAAGTTTGTAATAAATTTGCACGTGGAAACTTGAAAGCTTTATTGAATGCAATTAATATTTCGTAGTGTGCAATAGCCCTATGCCTCGTGCAAGAGGAGAATGAGGGGGGCATGATTGGATGATTGGGGGAGGGGGAACTCATTCTGGAGGCAAGCATGCTTGCGTGCTGCTTGTAGCAACTGCGAGATAGACAATTTGGAAANGGGGAGGAAACAAGAAAAGGCTGCCACCCCCCCTCCCCCGTGGCTAAATTGCCTGGTAAAGAAACTCTACGCGCAGCCATAAATTTCACCCCAAAGTGTGATCATTACGACGCAGAACCAGCAAATGGAAAATGCAAAAATGGATAGTTAGCGCCGTACAGCCGACTCATAAATGCATTACAATTGCAGAACTCAGAGTGAACATAAAGGCAAGCTAATGAAACGCTATTCCCAGTTTTGAATCTTGTAAAATGCAGTGTGCTTGTTGCAATCTGGACGCTGTCGACAACCCACACAGCGGCCTACACGGACGTGAGAAGGTCAGGGTGCATCGGTGCACGAAAGTCTATGAAAGACTCCATAACCGTTAACAATCACCTAACAAGTTTGTATACACTCTAGAAAACACAATCCGTAAAATAGAGAACTATTCTGCAACTTCTTCAGAACCCCACAAAAATAATTGTTAAAAAATTGTCAATTACAATATAAAATAACAATTGCTAGAACCGATTTTTTGTCATCATGATTTGGAAGCGAAGGGGAACGGTGGTGTAGTGGTTAGACTACTCGCCCCCCCCCCACCAATACGAAACGGNCGAATTTTCGCATGTGGAAATCGTGCCGAACGACACCGCCGGTCGACTGGTTTTCTTGGGGATCTCCCGTTTTCCCTGCCACTGCATTCGGGCACTGCTGCATATTCATCTCGTTTGCAAGACCTCGACGTTAAGAGCCGCCCAAATCTCTCCACTGACTCGCTCGGAGGCGAAAACCAATAGCCTAATTCAATTAAGCAAATGTTTAAGTTACTAGTCCCATATAATACCCATATCATAACCACAATTCAAAGTCAGCAGTAGTAAAATCAGTTATTAAGCAAGTTTAGGTAAAACATTTAAGCCACCTCAAAAAGTAATAAATACATTAATTTCGATAAAACTGGGGAACTCTTAAGAGAGCCGGAAATACGAGGACGTCAAATTTATGTGCCACGTTCACTGGCAAAATAGAATTCTGTAAGTTATCGCAATTGGCGGACAATCATGACCTAGGAAAATGCTTAAATAATTTGCAAATGCACGGTTGCAAAAGAATCCCTCAAAACGCAGCACAGGCTCCGGAAAGACAGGAATGAAAGGACAGTCAAAAGTTATAAACTTGACGAAATTCTTTACTCACTTCGGTCTCCATGCACAGTACCGGATGGGGTGCGAATCGCAGATAAAACGCGTATATACTCGAAATGCAGGGAAACAAGGACAATACTGAATTTAAAACATCGTTCCATGCGCGGCTTCGTGTACAAACCTGCGGTCTCGTGCACATACTCAAAATTTTAGTCTGCTTACTAACAAAATGTAATTATTATCAAATCACTAAATAATACAGCAGACTTTACGTCTCAAAATCCGTGAAAATATCACGGGAATTATTCACTACAAAGAACAGCCCTGCACTCTAAAATCGAAATAGTTAAAACTGCCCCAAATAAACGAATTTGACTACGTATCTGTGAAACTGCTCCATTTGAATAGCAGTAAATTTATACTGATGATTTTAATTGCTTGTATACACTGATTAAACTGTGATTCCTACTGATTCATAGTAAATTGTAATCGCCTGGCAGTAAAACCTAAGTGTATTACAATGATTCGCCAGTATATAACATTTCATTAACTGAAGATTCAGTAAAATAATTCTACTGATTGAAATAACCGATTCAGATTAAGAGTTTACAATAACATACTTCAGTAATGAACGAAATTGCTTTCCTCAGAATGTACACTAATAACTATCTACCTCGGCTTGCGTCGCAAAACACTATCGGAGAATATTAGCGACGCGAAGAACTAAATGAGATGACATCACAAAGAATATACTGCGCAATACAAAAATAAGTTCACAATTAATTGCATAGCAAACTCACAGTTCGGGAAAGATAAAACTGTAACGTGCATTTGACACGTTACAAATGCATTATATCTTGTAACTATATTAAACTAATTAAGAGTTATCACATAAGAAAACTATTATAAAAGTATTTTGTAATATTCAATAAGAATATTACGATAGAGTAAATGATTATATGGCTGAAATATTAACGGTATTATATCGGCATCAAAACTTTTATGAACAAGCTGTAGAAGCGCGGAAATCGGAATCATGCAACAAACATCCTGATTGTAAAACGAAGGCCGTAGAGTCCACAAACTAGTTGAATAGACCACTATCTTACAAAGTCATTAAACAAACTATTTTACGCAACATTAATAAAACAGGAGCAGAAGCATTTAAAACCCTAACGGGCGCCCAAATCCCAAGGACGCCGGACAAAGAAAAAAAGCAAATGAATAACAGGAAATGAATAAAATTAGAAGCACGTGGTTCATTGAAATTGCAGCTGATTGCAAGGGAACATGTGCAGATACCAAACAGTAAGCATGGCTACTGAAAAATTAACAAACTCGACAGTATGTCTCAAAAGTAAGAAATTACTCGAAATTACAAATGTACGAGAGCTAACTGAAACCAAGTAGGCTCCATTACATCTGTGTACCTGTTCAAACAACGGCTTCGGCATANAAATGTACGAGAGCTAACTGAAACCAAGTAGGCTCCATTACATCTGTGTACCTGTTCAAACAACGGCTTCGGCATAACGGCATAACTATTTACAATGCAAATTTATTACTTAAATTACGTTTACTTGACCGTTTGTACCCTATCCTACAAAAACTGCACTACCAAGCACATATTTGAACATAAACGCGGCATTCTGTATGTATCACTGCATCTTAAACGTACCTGGAATGTCGCGCTTGCAATAACGACTTGTATAAACAGCATCCTTGCAGTTGTTACAATGCCTTCCAAATAGAAAAAATATATATTTCTAAGAAACGTCAATAAACCACTCTACAGTCTGTCCCCTCTCACAAAATAGTGTAGTATTAGATATTTGGTAATGAGGAGCCAAGGCATTACGTATATATGTGTGTGTGGGCACGTACGTAAGGCATAAAAGTGAATAATTTAAACAATTTTAAAATAAATTTTTACTTTTGATTTTGTTGTATCTTGAATTTCCGAGAGGCCGAAAACATTTTGTTTTACCGGAAGTGATGGATAAACGGAAAATAAACACAATGGCAAGCACGAACGCAAACAAAATGGATGATGTAGGTCCCGAGTTTGATTACAAACAACAGCACGTCCGTTGGAGAGTTTTAGTAAAGAGGCAACGCGATGCCAACACAATAGCGAGCGGCACGCGTATAATCACAGATACGGAAACAAAGAGAGACGCGTGTATACAAAAGGCAAGTACGGACAGGCGGACAAGACATATTTCAAACATTTACGCTCCAGAAATGACTTTATTCGTGATAAGGTTATGAGTGCGAATAGAATTTTGTAGAGGAAGAAGCGGCGGAAAAAGTAAAAATTAAATATGTACGTCTCTGGACATGAAACAAGGAAAGGCAGCACAAAACGGATTATCAGTTTTTCATTTGAGTGTCAAGTAAATTTTTCCTTGTGTGTGCCAATAACTGCACTTATAAATACATTGCCAAGGTATCTTAATATCAGAAAAAATTATTTCAATTGCAAGGTCAAACTGAACAGCGATGACCATGCGTCAGTATACTAGTATAGGGCAATAGTCAGGACACAGCTAGGGTTATTTAAATGTCTTGGATTACTGCGTGTCAAATCAAGAACATTTCACATACGGAGTCTTTTATTTTGAACAGCGAATCAGCGTGAGCTCTTGCGATATCTCAGATTATATTACGGCAATTTTATTCTGTTTATAAGGAAGCCCCGGCAACAACACGTTCAAATGAACTGAAACAGAACTCCAACCAAGCCAACCTTTAAAATCTATAATCTAACATGGATTCGTATACCGTAAGGCCAACAAAGTTTACACGACTTGGAATACGGTCACTATTATTCTCTTGCACCACTGATACCCGAAGCCAGCCCTATTCTTAGAATGTTTAACACAAATGCTCTATACATATGTGTGTGTATATATACACCTATATATATATATACAGAATGTTCGGAAATGAAACGCCCAAACCTACGGAGGTGATTCCTTATAAAAAATAAAGGTCGAAAATATACAGGACGCCGTTTACCTAAACGGAATATTAAAGGAGATATAAGCCTATGGAAATTGGGTTTTGAAAACGTATTTTTGCCGATCGCCTTGTAAAACTCCTACAAAGTCCGCAGCAGGAAGGCGACTATGCTTCCCATGTTGTAGAGACACATGTGTAATGCTGGCCGTCCTCGGTCTGTGCGCACTGTTCGGCTTGAGGAAGTGGTACGTCAGCACATCAATGACGTACCCTCCACTAGTACACGCTCCATAGCGCGCCAAATGGGCGTGTCCCATTCAACCGTGTGGGACGTACTGCGGGCAACTCGGCACCATCCCTACCGCTAGCAGAATGTACTTTATCAAACCCCAATTCTTACAGGCTCATATCTCCTTTAATATTCTGTTTAGGTATATGGTGTCCTGTATATTTTAGACTTTATTTTTCATAAGGAATCAGCTGCCGCAATTTGGGCGTTTAATTTCCGAACATTCCGTATAATATGATAATGGTTGGGTTATATTTGTTGTGTATCTATTGCGATGCGGATAACTTCCAATGTTACAAGTACTTTTTACTTATATGTAGTCTGATGGAACAATAAAAAACAAACAATATATGTGTTTCAAATACACTAACAAAATGAAAATTTACTTGCGAGTAAATTGAGAAGATTTTCAATGTACGTACAACTGCTATACGTCCATCCTAGCATTTCTATTACTGTTACTTTTCCGTGAAAAAAAAAATTCGCTTTAATGAACACGTTAACCGTGATGACTAATCTCATCTCGTTAATTGAAACGAAAAGATAATTAATAATACATATAATTACTTATGTAGATTATAATGGCCAAACGCTACTATCTAATGTGTACAAAATCTAAGCGGATGTAATAAAAGTTCATCAATGAGGTAAAAACGTTTACAGGAAGAGTTGCTTATTAATGAGTTGGATGTCGACACACTCAAAGAAGAACATGTGTAATTAAGTAGAATTTTTCTAGCGAGTTTAGCAAAAAATGCATTACTTTAAGCAATTTTCAAAAATTGCGAAAACCTATCACAGCGAGATTTTTAATTTCCTTAAGTACTTATGGTATCTTATTTGAATGTGAATCATCTCATTTGGGTAAGTGATTTAGTTTAAGTTATTTGTACGTCCGAGAATCACTAATATTCTGATTCTAACATTCCATTCCTAAAATAAAAATATTCAGTCAATTTTTTTTCGAACTTGGGAATCGTGCCAGACGATGCCGCTGATCGGCGAGTTTTCTCGGGAACCTCCCGTTTCCCCCTTCCTTTAATTTCGCCACTGCTCCAATACTCACTTGTATTCACCCTCATCGGCTCTCAAAAACTCGATTATAAGAGCCACCCAAATCTCTTCACTCACTCGCGAGTGCACCTGGCCACACGACACCTTCGCATACAACGCCGAAGAAGACCACTTGAGGTTTGGTCGGCGCTTAACATGGCAAGGCNGGGGGGGGGGGGGGGGGGGGGGGGGGGGGGGGGGGGTGGTAAGAGAAGGAAAAGAGGTAAAGCTGTAGTCGCAGTGGAATGCGAGGACGGCAGAAACGGAAATGCACTGATAAAACCCGCCAGCCAACGTAAACGTCCGCCACGTTTCCCACATGCAAAAATCCTGGTGACCCCGCCGAGAATTGAACCCGGTTCACCGTGGTAGGAGGCGAATAGTCCTGACTACCATACCACAGTGCTCCCAACCACCCGACCCCTCGCCCGACCACTAAGAGCGAGTGAGTGGGGAGGGAAGCACGTCAAGCGACAGCCGCAGATCTGGAACCTTCCAGAAGGGTGTCTCCCGCCGTCCATCAGGGTCCATTGCCGACCGGGAACAATAGACAAATGCGCGTCGATACGGATCGAGTCATAAAACTGGACGGCTTACGAATATCTTCTACGCTAGCCGCCGCCAGTTCCTAAATATAGCAACCGCATCCGGCCGTTTGCAGCCACTTAAGTGGCTCGGAGAGAAAAGAGGTCCGAGGACGAGAGAAGACTGGAAAAAGAAAGCAAAAAAACGCCGCGGAGATTCAGATCGGCGTCTTTTCGCAAGTCGCGGGACAGATCGAAAAGCGCTCGGGGAAAAAGTATACGAGAAAATACGGAGACGAGATGGAGGGGAGTAGGGGAGTAAAAAAGACCACGCCAGTCTCAAGGCTGGCAGTAGGCCAACGACAAGTGACGCCGCGCAAGTGGAGTATCGCCAAAGACGCGCGTAGAATTACTATGAAAAAAGCGTGCAGCTCCCCCTGGCGCGTAGACACGGCCGCACGACGCGGCGTGCATCTTTGTGTGCCTTGCGCTAGCAGACAGCAACGGAAAAAAAAAAGAAAAAGAAATAACACGGGCGAAGGCCTTCGTGCAGTGCGACGACGCTTCTCCGACTAAGGTACAAAAATAAGTTCCACCGTGAAACACAAGCACTTGCACGGGAGAAAATCCCAGCGTTTATCTGGTGACTTAAGAACTAACTCTCAATCAACCGCATTCGCAAGTTGTTTGCCGGAGTTTTCAAATGATAAACAACCTGTTTGAAAACAAATTACTAAGGCAAATAGACAGATATTTGTCGCTTGACTGCGTATTCGTTGAACGTCCAGTCTCAAGAGAAACTATACAAGACGCATTTCAAGAAGCGCCACGAGTCGCAGGAAAAGTTTATAAATGCGTAAGCCAAGGATTGGAACTCGCCTTTAGACGTATATCCGTTAATTCAGTTCACATTTGCAAACTATACCGTAGAAGTTCAAGCTCGTTCGGTACAATAACTAGGACAAACGAATTAATTCCGTCCAAATTACTAAAATGCAAACGGCAAAGTATAAATCAACAACAAAATTTTCAACCAACATGCCTCCAAACATTTCTGTACTTCTATTCACGTACCAAGGTAAATATATCAAATACCTGCTACAAGACGTATATGATATTTGCAGTTGATCAAGAACAGATCAGGAGCATATCATTTAAATATTCCCTAAAATAATTAGCCTGATCGAGAATTTGTGTACGCGTTATACAAGCTCGAAATTTAAAACAAATTGTAAAATACCCAAACGTTTAAACGGTTTGTGTTTTTTGTTACAATATTACAATGTTTATATAAAACAATCGTACAAAAGTAAATAACGCTGACAGGAAGTAATAAAATCTGCATTTATATATATTTTTTTGTTGCTTAATGCCTAAAACGAAGAAACGCAAAAAAAAAAAAAATTGCAGTTATATAACTTGTGAATCTTCTTATATATATATATATATGTGTGTGTGTGTGTGTGTGTGTGCGCGCGCGCGTGCGCGTGGATGTGCGTGTGTGCGTGCGTGTGTTGTGTCCGTTTGTTCGGACACGTATAACTCCCGAAAAAAATCAACCAATTTTCATTCTGGTTTTTTTATAAACCTTCCTTTCGTTCCCACGAGTGTTTCTACACCTTTCTTTTTTATCTGTATTACCTGCAAAGGTACTAAAATCTACAAAAAGCTCATTTTTACCATGCTTTCTCGTCAGGAAGCGCCTTTGTTGACAGCTGTCTGTTTGAACATTTCAGTTTGTGGTTCTCAATGTTTTTTTTTTTTTCGATTATTTAAAGATTTTGAAAATACATATACCTCTTTCAATTAATTTTACAGAAATGAATACAACCAAAATTTTTTATGCCACAGCAACGCGTGGCCGGGTAAGCTAGTAGTTTATACATGAAAATAAATTAATTACCAAACGGAGTAAATGTGAAAGGATGACGTCTGCAGTTCAAGTTTTTTTTCCTGGATATATTTTACTGACTAACAAGAAGGGTCTTGACAACATTTTTAGAATGATCTTGCTAAGCTGTAAGATAACTGTTCGCAGATTTTACGAGGAGCTTTCGCAATGTATTAAAAAACACATAAGTAAATATACTTTCATTAAAAAAACATTACTGTAGCAAAATTCTTTACTTAAAAAGAAAACAAGGGGGAAAGGGGGCTCGAATAATATGATAAACGCGGAATATATTACTTATACTAGACCTACTTAATTTACGATTCTCGTAAAACACATTCTTAATTGCCATAACACCGAATTTCTTATAATATAAATTTTAATTTACTGTTTGAAATCAGAAATATTTTGAATATTCAAGAAAATTTTGTTTTCTGACACTTAAATGTTAATTTCATTCCTTAAAACGCAAATAAAAAGTCTTCGAATTATACTGTAAATCAGGATGAGATGTTGAAATAAGTCCTCGGAATGCAGTTGAAATCTTGAAGTCCTCAAATTGTACTGTACGGCAAACCAGGCTGAGATGTTAACTTGGGTCCTCAGAACACCGTTGAAATGTTAAAAGTACTCGAATTGTACTGTAAACTAGGCTGCACTTAGCTGTAAAGCTGTTTACAAATGATGCAACTGTCATGTCGACGTACTAACACCGTGACCGAAAGTACAATCAAGGTATTGCTTTTTAAGCATAATCAACTCGCATGACTATATTGAAAGAGCTAAATAAAGGCTATCAAGTTAAGAACTACTTAGCCATGTTCATTTCATTAAATACGATATCTTTAGTTTTTTCCGATATAAAGTACATAACATGTCTCTTCATTATCTTCCTGAACATTTTGATTTGGAAATTAATACAGAAGTGTGTAGAATCGCCTCAATGTATGAAATAAACAGAAGTGCGCTGAATATTTAAGCCTTTTTTGTGTCATATATTTCAATTAAACATATGTTTTATACATTTTCAGCTGTATATATAAAATAATGTGACTGTGTTTTATCATAAAGGTAATTAAGCGTAATTTACTAGCCTAAATAACGACGAAATGTAAAATATAAACAATAGCAGAATAATACGCAAAACTATTTGTCTATTTGGCGTGCTATTCACAGTTTCGCGAATATAATCAGTGAATTTTAACATTCTTGGATTACTCCTTAACTAGACTAGTAAAAGATAGTGCTTAATTTGATAATATGTACCTTCCAAGTACTTACATTGGACATCAACACGATACCACACTTGAGAATACGAAGGTTGTAATTCGAGGATCTCACTTTGTAAGTGTGTGACGTCTAAAGCAATGGTTCAAAATGGGGGGACATTTTTAACTGTTAGGTCCTCGTTTTAACAGTCCTCGCACTGTATTGCAATAGCCAGGGTCCTCAGATTATAATAGGAAAAGTCAATCAAACTTAAATTGCTTTTAATTGTAATTTTAACGCATTGAATATAGCTAGATTAATTGCCCCATGTTCTAGCAAGTGATTGATTATCAAAAATATTAGTAGTTAATAAATTAAAACGGGGCCCTCGGATCATACGAGTGAGTGACAGTGTGAGTGTGAGTGAGTGTGTGTGGGTGAGTGTGAGTGGGTGTGTGAGTGAGTGTGTGAGTGAGAGTGTGTGTGTGAGTGTGTGAGTGTGAGTGTGAGTGAGAGTGTGTGAGTGTGTGAGTGTGGACGGACGAGAGGTGTCCCCGATGAGTAGAGCGCTACTGTGCATGGGAGCGCTCGAAGCAGTCTAGTACATTCCGGATTGGTGGAATTTGGACTGAATTAAGGCGGGATTGTATGAACGTGTAATACAAACTTTAATGTAAATATTGTAACTGTCAAATATGAACATACAATTTACGAAATAATTCAATAGGTGTTGATACACTGTTTGCTGGGACTGATAGTTGACCGACATAAAGAACCGGCTAAGCTCACTGGCTTTGAGAAATTGTAACAGTAATAATGAATACGTTTAAGGGCATAACTATTCAAATTGTATGAGCAAGCAAATCATGCTGTGCCGTTTTCATCTCGTCATTATCATGTTGCAGTTTTTTGAAGAACCCTTTGGGGAGCTTGGCCAACGAATGTGGTCACCTCGTTTTTGGAACTTTTTAAACAGTTCTATCCTCTTATAAAGACATCCAAAGAAAAATTGGTTTCCACCAAATTTGTTTTCACTTCATTTTTCAGAAAACAAATACTGAACACTGTGTTTTTCATTGTTCGCAAAAGTTTTCTGAAAAGTGCGGTTGCAGCTTGAAACGCAAACAAAACACTAAATGGATTTCTTTCAGTTCCTTGGCAAGATTTTATTACATATGATATTTTACCGGGACTTACAGTTACCATAGCCCAATAATATTAATACAACAAAGAATATCCACACAGATGATCTTGACAAAATAAACGGTCATCGGCATCGTAAACAAAACCTACGGTATTTTTTTTTTTTTACATTATTCCTAATCACAGCAAATACTAGCAAACATTATGGATGTCAGCCATTCACGTAAGCATATTGAGAACCAGTTGCAATGTTCCTTTCACACCATGCATCGAACTTAAAGGTCTCTCTATCTTTCGTAAGAATTATGTGGTCCCTATAATTCAGACCTTCCAGTGTTGCATACTTCACCCACCCCCTTCTTTGTATCACGAGAGTTAAAAATAATTTCGTTTCCTTAACTTTTTGTGAAATGCCTAACAGGACGTAAATCTATTATTTAGATGTCGTGATCACAAATTAAAATACTGAAATGGCAGGATACTATTAGAAGCTCACATTCTGTAATTTTGACGTTTTATTTCCAGGGATGATCCCCCTTACAACTCCATTATCCTCTCTTCCTAACAATTTCGCTCAATGGTTATGTCTACATTTAGACTTTATGCCGACGCCGTCATCTACTTCAAAATGTCTTAATATATTCGTGAAGTATTAATAGCAAGAATAATACATACTAAAGTCTGGTATCACGAAGAGTACAACATGATGGACAAACAGAGTGTTGTGTACGAATGTTCTGAGCTGGGTGTGGTGAATTTTCTGTGACTATTGTTTTGCGATTTACATTAGTTTAGAGTTAAAAAGACGAATAAAATGAATGAGAATGCCTGTGAAATGCAGCAACATTGTTTAAACTGACTTCAAGGATCTGACAATAGGCGTGCATAACAGGACGTTATGATATAAAGTTGACGGCCGTGAAAAAACAAAAAGGAAAACCGCGAGCTGGCAGTGGGTTGTGCCGCAGCTTCAGACTGATGACGTCATGCTCGCCGGATTGGGTTCTCAGGAGAGAATGCATAAGTACACAGAGTCAAAAATACATGGCAGTTCCTTTGATGTGACCGCACCTGTCTGCTGATAGGTAGCGCCAGGCTCTGGAAGTGGACCTTATGTCTGATAGGCTACTTCGGACTATTCCCTACTGGCTGCGCTGTCAGCTGGCAAGTTAGGTTACTAGGCATTGATTGGCAAACGGCATTCGGACGAGCCGACGGCCATACCGCCTTGGTAACCCGGTCATCGTAGGCTCGCTAGGGTCATTGCAAGGTTAGGCACGGAGATGAGGTCGTGTCAACCAGGCGCACTCCATCCAACCAGTCACACACTGGGACACCAGGCACAAAGGGCCCATTCTTTTTACGGATCTTGGACAATGTGCTGGCAAGTGACAGCCATTTTGCTGGCGTGTGCGGTTGGAGTTCGAGGAATAAGCCGCTGTTTCACGTCTGCATTCTTAAGGCTCCAATGCACTTGTAGGTGTTTTACACGTTCAAGGTCCAAGAATGAGGCAGCGGAACGGGATACATTAAACGCGCACGCCTTGCGCCTCATCGTCCTAAGTCCAGGACGTCTACTGTTTTCGTCTATGCTCTGTAGTATTACGCGCTCGCTGCTTCGTCCCGCGCTAGCGAGCGGCGGAAGTGAAGGGCAGAGTAGTTAGATGCTTTATGGACGCGCGCTCTATCAGTTGCAACCGGAGACGAGGCGGCTTTTCGCTAAGGAATGTTTACAAAGCATGCCTGTTATACATATCAGGGCGCTTGCCGCTCCCGACCTTGAGCACCGGGTGTCTTCGAGACATCTGAAGAATACTCTGGATTACTTACCTCGTTTCTCTCAGCTGGACTCGGGGTGCGGCGAACCTTCCAGGTCAAGGCCAGCGGCTATAAAAAGGGTGTCTGGCCTCCGAGCCGGCAGTTGTTGAATGAATGAGTTTCAGATATATACGACTAGCGAGAATAGAAGCGCGCGGCGAGAGAACTGACCAGCGCGAAGAAAATCTACGACTGCGAACATCAGAGTAGTGAAGAGTAACACTACAAGCTGGACTATTAGGTGCAAGTGAAAAACATTACAAATTATGGTAACATAGACTGAGCGTTTGTTAACGATGAGTATGAGTTAAATGACTAAAATAAAACAGAGACATTAAGAAAGACGTTAAATAGAGTTGAAGTAGGCAATAAATATTACGTTCGCTGTGAAATAAAAAGAGCAATAGTGGAGACAGATAATTTAATGCTGTAAATAATACCCAAGTAAATAAATTACAAATCAAAATTTAGTTCTTTTATTTTTATTAAGACCTCCATCCCTCACGAACTCAGATACGCCCCTCAGGCGTCTTCTAACAGTACTATGCAAATTATATCTGTAACAGTGGAACTTTTATTACACGCGATGAAAGCCACAGATTAAACTACGCCCGTATGGACGTACTGTTCTGCTACCTCTCGAGCAAACTGCGCTGACAGGCTCTAAAAATGGATTAGTACCATTTTCACGATTTTTCTCTTTGAATACATTTAATGTGATAAAAGTAATAAAGCAATTACAGCTTAAATAATTAATTTTTACCTATTCAGGCAAAAATTTGCATTCCCAGAACATTTGTTTACTGAGATAACGCGTATTCCCGTAAACAAAGATTTCTGAGAAAATATTTTAGTACATAGTCTTGTTACGAAGGCTTCCTAGTTATCATGTGTGTCTCATTGTAAGCAGTTAAAACTATTCTATTTTTAAAAAAATTTAATATTTCAATGTAAATCTTTTTGCAAGGCAGAAATGAAAGTCGATATTTTGTTGCCAATTTATAAATTTTGTTATTGAAACACAAATGAAAATTGCCAAAGTCAGCAAAAACAGCTCCAAGTAGTCCTGTGTTTACGATATTTATTCTTCGGTAAAACAGTGAGTGAGTGAAGATTTTTCAGCGGCACTTAACATCGAGGTCTTGAGAGCCAATGAGGATGAAGCGAGGTGGGCGGGAGAAACGGGAGATCACCGAGAAAACCCGCGGACCAGCGACATCGTCCAGCACGATTCCCACGTGCGAAAAATCCGGCAACGACCCCACCGGAAATCGAGCACGGTTCGCCTACGTGGGAGGCGAGTAATCTAACCACTAGACCACGGCAGCTCCCTGTAAAACAGTGTTTTAGATAAGGGGTTCTCAACNTTTATTGAAATTATTTTGTTTTACAATAGTTAAAACTAAAATTTTAACTTATCCCTAAATTCAAGTATTTTAACATTAGCTTTATTATTATACATACATTAAAAAAAACTGTTTGAAAGTAACATTTTGTATTTAAATATATATATAATGTTAAAAGAGTGTATTCACTAATTTATTAATTAGTTGTAATCATACATATGTTTGGCATTTTAATCATTTGTTACCCAACAAATTTAATGAGACGGCTGGCACTGTTTGTCTTACATAAGTTTGTTTATGTTTGGTTGCAATTGTGACAATGCACATATCATTTTGAACGTCTAATCGTGCTCGATATTTAGATTTTATGACAGCTAGTGTAGAAAATCCTGCCTCACACAGATAGGTTGATGAAAACTGCACCAATAACTTAGCAGCTTCCAAACACACTTGTGGGTACACAGGCAAATAGCTCAACCAAAATTCTTCAACAGTCATGTTTGGGAATTCAGCCTTTGCTTGAGAATCACATTTTAGGTCGATTGTCTGTTCCTGAAGAAAAGCAGGAAGTATGTCCACATCAATTTTGAAAGGGTCTCTCACCAATTTAAACTGCCAGTTTTCAGAACAAATTTCTGGGAAATAGTCTCCTATTTCGACTTTTAAAGAAGCCAAATGTGTTAAAATCAAGTCCTTCAAATTATCTTTGAAATATAATTGAACACTTTGAGTATCATCGAGAAGTTCATTGAGCCTTGGAAACGATGAAAAGTTAGGTTCTAAACTCTGAAGACGGTGTTGGCACAGATAAATTTTTTCCAAGAAACCTTTAATTGCATCGTAAGTCTTCAGAATATTTCTCTGTCCTTGTAACTTCAACTTAAGTACGTTGAGTGATTCGAAGAAGTCAGACAAATATGCTAAGTAAAAAATAAATTTATCTTCTGTAAACTGGATGTATAGGTCTTATTTACTGGAACTCATCAAAAAGATCTCAACTTCGGATTTAAAACTGAACAGCCTAGATAGCATGTTGCCTTTAGAGAGCCAACGTACTTCTGTGTGGTACAGAAGAGTTTGTTGGTCGCTGTTCAACTCTTGGCATAAAACCTCAAAAAGTCTAGTGCTGAGAGCGCTAGATTTGACACAGTTGACTATTTTAATTGCCAAGTTCAACGCAGTATTAAGTGATTCAGGCAGAGTCTTACAAGCCAGAGCCTGCCTGTGAATGATGCAGTGAAAACCAATTATGTTTGAGTTCTTTTATTTTGCCAGTTCAATGAATCCAGATCGGCATCGTGTCATAACTTGGGCCCAATCAGTACATATCCCAATGACGTTCTCCAAAGGAAGATTATTTGCTGCCAAAAAGCCATATAACGCATAAAATACATCAACAGACTTTGTTGTAGTTTGTAGAGTTTGAGAAAACAATATTTTCTCCATGAACTGTTTCCCGTCAATAAACCTGCAGTAAAATAACAACTGAGAGCGCTTAGCAATGTCAGTTGTTTCATCACATTGCAATGAATAAAACAGGGACTTATTCAGCTTTTATTACTTGATTTTCCAAATCTTCAGCCATTTCATCAATTCTGCGTTATACTGTGTCATTTGACAAATATATTTTTGCAACCTTTTTACAACTTTCTCCGCCAAGAACAGTACTACGAGCTGTTAGTAAACATGGTTTTATAAGGGACTCGCCAATAGCATGTGGTTTCTTGTCATTTCCGATTAGCAAGGCGATCTTAAAAGAAGCTTCAATGGCCTTTTCATTTTCCATATGAAAACTTCCAGTTGAATCCAGTTTCATCCGTGTCAATGAGCTTTTCTTGGTAACAAAAAACTCAGCTGGTTTGTCTATCAGGGCGGCGTGGTTGGTTGTCAAATGACGTTCCAAACGACCTGGCCGCATTGCATCGTTACTCAGGACAACGTGACAAATAACGCACAGAGGTAAATGGCTTCCATTTTTCTCTACGTATGAAAATCCATACTTAATATAGTCATCACCGAACAGTCTTTTCTTAGGCAATGATTTTGCCATATGTAGCCGTACGGTACTACACAGAACACTGCCACTCACACGCACTATATTAACCACGATTAACAAAATATAACCTAGCCTAGTCTGCAGCCAGTTGACAACTAGGGGTTACGTTAGGTGGAAGGTTATGTTAGGTGGCCACGCGCCGGCGCACAGTAAGGCAGAGGTGGAAAAACCTCCTACACTTCACCAAGTACTTAGTAGCTTACAAAAAAAGCTACACCTTGCTACGGGTCTAATACAACTTTCTTCTCAGACCTATTATACTAAAATAATTGGCCTGCAAGTATCGTTCCCGTCTTCCACCGTCTGCGACCACAGCATAAATTCAAAGGCGGCAGGTGCACGCCGGTCAACACAGCCACACTTTTCGCCTCACTGTGCGGCAGTGGCCACTATTGCCAACTCAACCATCGAAATTTCCCTTGCAAAAAATTGACATACATTTAAATTTTGAAAAAAATGTAGAAAAGCTAACAGAAAACCTTAATTGTATACTGTTTAGATNGGGGGGGGGGGAGGTTGAGAACGCTTGTTTTAGATCATAACGACAACTCTGTATCTTTCCTGAACAGACTGGTGTACCGAAACCTTATAATCGCTTAAGTCCCGAGGAAACAGAACAAACGCAAAGCTGTTTTCCATCGCCGTCGCAAGGATTCTTTACGGCCGGATGTAACATTGAGGTGGTTACATCTTTCTTTTTCACTAGGGTGGCCGTTTACGCAGTTAGTGCTGGCCGGCGACAGCAGCCCAATGTCTGGAGGCACCTCCGGCTCGTGGCGGTCGTGTGCGCCGTCGGCCGGCCGGAGGTCTCTCCCTAACCTGCGACAAAGCGGGGCGCCTCCCCGGGAACACGAACAATGGCCCCACAACTCACTGCGCTCCCCTCCCCCACCATAGTTGAGGACGATGGGCCGTTGACGTCGTCACCCGGCGGGCCGGGGCGGGGCTGGATGGCGCGCGACCCATTGTTACCAGCTCCGCCGCGGTATCTCCGGCGCTGAGCGGGGCGACAGCAACTAGATACGCACCTCTCGCCCAGACCTGACCTGCGCCCACACCGAGATCTATCCCCGCCCTCGTTACTAGAATAGGGAAACCGAAACCATACCGAAGATGCCCGAAGTCAACGTTACAACTTCGGTATGTAAAAAAATTATTATTACATATTTAAACAAAGAATGTACCGTACTATACTCAAATAACATAAACATACAGTCATAAGCAAGCATACAGACTTTCGGCCATACTTTTGTTAATTTTACTTGGCCGTCCGCCCACTCGGCGGGGAAGAGAGATCACGCCCTCTTATCGCAGGTGTCCCAGCCATGCACCTGACGTAACCAAGTTCTAAGCCCC
>NQII01000614.1:20868-46466 GCA_002778355.1 Clitarchus hookeri | reverse complement strand
TTTAAGGAGGGGGGGGGGAGGAGGATCTCTCCAGACCTTCTCCAGCATAAACATACAGTAAATAATCTCATTATTCTCATAGCATTTTTTTTTTTTCGTGGTCAGCCAAAAGTCAGACACGCAAACTTTTTCTTTAACACCACACCAATGTCCTTTCTGGGTAATACAAGGGTATTAGTATTTCCTTTAGCTTATCATTGTGTTTTCTATCTTGTAACGTTCCTTCCTTTGGCTCTCTTGGACCACGTAACTTTAACCGTTTGTTTTTATTACTTTACATACCATCACCCTTTGATTTATTATTGTTGTATATAATTAAAAAACTATATTTTATTTTATTGCCAAGCTGCTCGGAGGGTGAGAGTGGTTCTGTTGATCCTGTCCTCCACCCTGACTCTCCCAGCCACCTGGGGGGTTATTATAATTTTTCTTATGTGTGTATATATATATATAATTATATATATATATATACACTCTACTTTTCTAAGCCATTGTATAGCGGCTCTAAAATATATAAACTATATCCATCCCTTCGTTAGGCAGCAGCCGGGAGAAAAGCCTTTGGACCCATTTTCGATCCCCCTCCCCCCGCATATACCATCCTTCAGTCTGGATTCTCGTCATTTAATTCTCCTGTTACAGGTTCCATTGCCAAGTCCGTATATCTTCAGCCTCTATTATCCTGGTTCCTTGCTTAGGGCATTGTTCCTCCACTGTTCATGTTCCTTGTACGTTGCCAGATTACATTACATATTGTGTAAACTCATGATTGATGGCGCTGCGGTGGCTGAGCGGTTAGCCTGCTAGATCTCTCGTTAAACCCTTGAGTTCCAAAACGCTACTTGTATGCTCCCTGGATGTATATATAGGCCATTCACGGTAAAGTGAGCATTTTTAAAAGCCCCTCTCTTTCGAATATAATTAATTTGGCCTTAGACATTAACTTCCAAGTACGGTGCAATCTACACACTGTGCTTATTACTTACATAACAATATTTATTTTAGAAGGTGGTTAAAGGATAAAAAAACTGCGGAAAAAAAAAGGAACTATGGCTTCAAAAGTGCTCACTTTACTGTGAATAGCATATATCAGTCCGTAGGCGAGCCACGGCCCGTGTGCGTGCCTCAAGACCGCCTCGCTAAACCTGGAGCGAGATTCTCATTCACTTTTCCACTTGAAATCAAGAGCCCAAGTACGCGAGCAATCACGAACATTCTGCCTTGTAGTATCAGAATCCTCACTTGCTCAGTGAAATGGAGTACGTAGTAGTAGCTTCACACATGCTAGACAGTCAATACGGAAAGACATGTGAAGAAGGTTCTGGACCAGGGCCGGCGCTGTCTATAAATACCACCGACGCGGGAGGGGGTAGGCAGTTTTTGCGATAACCACCTTGAAAAATGCGACGAGCAGTGAACGATGACGAGGACCTGCGGCGACTGACGAGACCGCAAGAGTACTGCGGAGGACGAGTTACTCGACGAGTAGAGTGCGGCTGTGTACGGGGACGCTCCAGAACATTCCAGACAGTACTGAACTGAAACAAGGTGGGAATGAATGTAACAGTGATAGAACTTGATACTAGAATTGTCAATTATAAAATATACAATTTTAGTAGTAATTCAGCAGGTGTTGGTAAACTATTTATAAAGACTGGGTTTTAATGATTCGATGTGTTGATTTCTGTGAGGTAAAGGGAGCTATATGTAGATATTAGTTGTAAATATCAAGTGACATACATTTATTGTGAAGATATTAAGTCTCGAGTATTTCTTTTCGGGTGGTTTGTAATTATATTAGGAAACTATTAATTCTTATTTCATTAAGGCCCCCGTCCGTTAAAGAACATGGCTAACTTTGAGTACATTTAAAGACAGCTCATCACACACGCGCTCTGATTGATCTCCAAACCTGCAGATTCCCGGCTGCCGATAAAATGCTGAGGTTTTCCGTATCATAGTCTACCTAGGACAGTGCATGAATCATGCGCCATAACCGTGGCTGGACTCGATCCGCCATGGGTTAGTTTCATCTTCACTCGAACGCAAAGTCTTGGGGTGGAAGCCCAAGAATCGAAGGTCACTGAGAACACCGACTCTAAAATTGGGAACGTGGCGGTCTGTAGCTTGCCGGGAGTGCGCTTCCGTTATTCTCCTTCTACACTCTCTGCAGCTGCTCTGGTGCCTCCAGGTGACAGGGTAACCAGGCCTTAATTGGCTGTAAGGTGTGTGCGTAGCCGGCTGTGCGGCTATATTTGGTGAGGATACTTCAACTACGAAGAGTAATCTCTCTATAACAGGTCTTAATTGGCTGTAAAATTGCATGCAGTTTGGCTGTGTTACAAAAACCTGGCGGGAATTGCCTCAACTACGGAAGGGGCGTTCCCTCCGGATCGAGGAGGGCCAGTTCTGTACCTTAGTTCCTTCGTGGTATTTCAATAGCTGTGGACCGGACCAGGCAGTAATGGCTGTAAGGTGGTGCCAGTCCAGGACATTCTCGGGGAGCGGGAGGACCCGGGGAGAGCCAGTCTCTCCCCGGGGTGCCCTTGGACGGTCTCACTAAAACCAGGTGGGGTCCTCCACCACTAAGGAAGGGGCTTCCCCTCTCGGCTTGCGAGTACCACTCTGGAGGCGGAGAGAATCCTGCTAGCCGATAATTGTGTCGGGGTATTGCCACCTCTGGTATCATACGTTGGTAGGAAACTTAGTTACAGGAAGGACTGGTCAAGCGCAAGTTATTGCCTCTGCCAGTCCAAGGGAACCCACACCTCCTCGTGGTACCGCTGGGCAATCCCGTGGTTGGGATAGGCAAAAGTGGGGAAACTACCGGGCGTGCCCTATGTAAGGTTTTACTAAAAGGGGTATCCGACACACTGGCAATTCGTAGCTCGTGGGCAGTTACGACAGAGGCGCCAGGTGGCGGGCCGGTCGACTCCTTCACGGCCAAAAGGGCCCAAAGGCTGGATTTCAATGTGAAAAAATTCAAGAGAATGAAAAGGGACCATTTTTGGACTAGGGCATTAGCCCGCCGAAATGGAGAGCCCACAATGAAAAGGAATGAGTAGCACGGGCTAAGTTTGTTTAAAAGACTAGTATTTTAGTTTCGGGCTACTTTCACGTGGTATTTAAAATGGACGATAAAGCATTTTTTACACATTATACTTTGTCAATTCTAGAAAATTTTTTCCCCCCTTTTGCTATTAATGTCACATGAAAATTTTACTTCACATATGCATGGAATAAAAAACCGAAGTGATTTCATATACGCTATTTGATATTTCAGATCATATAGTTGGCATGCCATAAATGATCAATGAAATTGTCGCTAATATGCTTGCCATAAATGGACCGTAAACTTGCTGATAATTTTTCTTCAAGAGTAAGCAACAGTTGTCATTCAGCAAACGAACCCTTAATTTGCTGCTATTATGTCCCCAGCAGTAAGCATCAGTTGGCAAGCCATAAATGGCCCAGTAATTTGCTGCTAATATTTTCTCAGCAGTAAGTAACAACATTTTGTTTACCGTCTGTTTGTGGGGATTTTGTTGAATTCTAACCATCATTGTGAAAGCATTGGCCCATGTTACGATTATTTAAAAAAAAAAAAATTGGTAATGTTACATATTTATATTGTTACGCGTGTGATCTCTCGCCTCGCGCAAGAGCTCCTGTTACGCGCAGACCGACACTGTGAAAGGACTGACCACCTTCTACCCTCCTCTTCCCCACCCACCCCCAGGCGATCTACACCGTTGCTTCACCCAGCTCCTGGCAGGCGTCACAGCCCCTCCTCCCCCCTGCTGGAGAAGCCGACGAGTTTAGAGGATGCGCAAGAATATTGTGGGAACTAGAACCCTCGGCGCAACGCAGCATTTAGAGAAATTTCTGGGCGATAACCCACCGCCCTATAAATATTGCGGCGGATCAAGGGCCAGGAGCCTTTTTGTGGAAGACAATTGGATGAGTGCAGTAATAGAGCGACACGTGCGATGGGGACGGACGACGGGAGACTGTTCGTGGTGTGAATGGATGAGAGGGCATGATACCCGACGAGTGAAGGCTACTGTGCACGAGGGTATTCTGAGAACTCTAGAACATTGCGGACTGGTGGGACCTTAACTGAGATGAAATTGAATGAAATGGTGATACGGATTTTATTGTAAATATTGGAACTGTCAAATATGGACATATTATTTATAAAATAATTGAATATGTTTTGATACACTGTATATTGGGACTGATTTTTTTTAATTGCATTAATTTCTTTGATGAAACTGTAATTTGTATTCATTGAATTAATTAGTTGCAAACAGCAAGTGATATCAATTAATTGTGATAATTCGGGTAAAAAGAATTTTGTTTGAAGTTATTTTAATAAAATTAGAAAATTATAATTAACACTTTAATTAAGACCTCCATACCATAACGAACCTGGTTTAGCCTACTGACTTGGAGAGAAATTGTAACAATATGACCTGACTGTCAACCATACAAGAAATGCTGACAGTCATAAATGTGAACGTTTGCCAACACTGCCAACAGTAGGCCAACTGTTGACGGCTTGTTGTTTGGTATTTGGAAAGAAGACACCATTCCTTTAAAAACTTGTGGGAAAAGTGGTGTGTATCAGGAATTATCGAACTGCACATGCAAATAGTGTAATGGTGATGAGGCGGGACGGGGTGACTATAGAGTAGTTCTTGATGAGGGAGTGTGGTACAGTAACGGTGGTGGATGTTATTATTTCAGTAAACGATATGGCCAAATGCTTGACCGCCGCCACTTGAGACCCTCGAGCAAACAGACGACGCGGCACTTACGCGTGTTTCACAATTACGCGACGTGATGCGATGCGACGCAACTCTGGCAGCTGCCGACGAATGTCTTTATTTTCACAATAAAGCGATGGCTTGTCGCCGTCCGCGGCCCACACAGACCATGCTGCCATCTGTTATCCTGCAACGAAGTACGCACCGAAATGCGAAAAGCGAACGAAAGGCCGTGAGTTTTTTAGCCCTTTAGTAACTAAAATGGGTTTATTTTTTATTGCTACAATCTTTTCTTCCTTGAAAAGAATAATACAAAAATTTTAAATTGTAATTTAGAACATGACCGATTTGTCAGGCGTCGGAAGACTTTATACATTTGTTTTCCTTAACATAGGAGAAAAACATTTAGATTTTTACTCTCAATACTATCTCCATGAAGAATTTAATAATATACATTTTAATTTATTATTTACCTCGGTTTCTCGACAATTTGTTTATTACGAAGAACACAAATGTCATTCTTCTTATTCCCCGTCGCCAGCATCACTTTGGCTGAAGCTCGTCGCGTCGGTCAATTGTGAAAATCGCATTACGCGCCATGTCAGCGTCGACCTGGGGCGCAATCTCGCTTCTTGACGCCTACAGGCAGAACGTCTGCGCGCGCAGGCAGGCGCACAAAGAACGTGGCGCGGCGAAAATCAAACAAGTAGCTGCAAGCCCACCTACCTCNGAGCACGCACGCACACGCGTACACACGCATGCCGACCGGGCGCGGGTCGGCTAAGTGCCTTGATGTGTTGGCCGTGCGCTAACAACACGGTCGCGAGACCCGGCCAGCTGCGATTAATCTCCCGGCGAGGCCGCTATCAACGGAATTACACCTCAGGGTGGCTTCGCCCCGTTATAAATTACCACTCAAAGTCTGTTTCGTTTCTAATCGCTTCACAAGGACGCCCCGGGCCTCAGCCGCCGCCGGAAATTTATATCGCGCGTTTTCCTTCCCAACTTATTTTCCTTATTGTTGTGCCTCACGATATGCTCGTGAGCTGTTCATCAACAGACTCGCGAGTTCCAGTCGGCTCCCGGGCTCCAGTTGACTCCTGTTCCGCAGGCTTCACTCCAGTACTCCACTTTTTTATTTATTTTTATATTTTTTTAAAAGAAATAATAAGAAACTTATCTCTATTAATAAATATGAAATCATGCCCTACCTCGGACCTACAACATTTCATCACGCGACTAGTACTTGCTGCCCTGTCTTGAAGCTGTTCATTACTATTCATTGACGTTCTCCGCTTAATTACTTCATGATGATATTACTAACCTTCATCTACCCAGTTCGAAAATACCATAAGCGAGTAAAGTAATTCACGTAGTTTCGTTCACTTTGAGGTGCCTTGACCCATTTATCTTACGTTTCTGACGTAAACTATTATCTTAACCTGGGGAATTTCTGGTGTTAATTCATTTTCTAGACTTTCCTACCGATGAATGTGTCAACCGTTGTCGGAATAAATTAATTGTTATAGTTAAAATTCTCGAAAATTATAAAATATTTAATGCTTAAAAAAAACTGCGTGGATAATACGTAAGTTTTAGATTATATGTATTTTGTTTTTATTTTTACAAAAATTTAAAATTTTTCGTACAAATTTTTTTAATAATAATGTTAAACATAAACGTTTACCAATAAATGTATAAAATACACACAATATGTAACTCGAAACAAAATTTCCTAAATTACTACATGCAAAAACGTTTACCAAAATACTTTAACATTTCAATTAAAATTTACAGGGTAGCTTCACGCTTTACCACGAGGAAACTGAACACAAAGACTTGTAATGCATCGGCAGTCACAAAATGAAAGACTGTGCTACTGCTATCAAGACAAAACGCAATTTTTGTAAGCAACGTTCTTGATACCTAGACATTTAAAAAAAAACCAATTTCTCAAAAATTAAATAAAAGTTGGTGCTAATATTTAATTTGGTAGATATATATANAAAAAAAAACCAATTTCTCAAAAATTAAATAAAAGTTGGTGCTAATATTTAATTTGGTAGATATATATAAAAAAAACTTTAACTTTTGAAACATGATGCACATTTATTTGTAACATAAACAAAGCATTCAATGTTCCTTGCTCNAAAAAAAACTTTAACTTTTGAAACATGATGCACATTTATTTGTAACATAAACAAAGCATTCAATGTTCCTTGCTCGTGCAAATCATTTTTGTGTCAGAACCTATATATATTAAGTAGACCTTCACTGTTATAAAACGCTGTGTACGACAAACTTGCAACACGTCACACAGTAGGCACTGAGCAGCGATGTACTTAAAAATAATGTGATACACGTACAGAGGCTATATTGCTATATCACAAATATGCCTTCTTTTTTATTTAAGTCAGGTATTCATATCAGTTTTACGTTCGCACAATTGTGTTTTTACAGTTTTGTAGTCTGTTTTCACCGCACAGTAATTATATATTATATTAAAGTAACGGAGCATAAACTGTAGAGAACAATGTTTCGTAATCTTCACCACTAAGCTGGAAGCCCAGATAAGAAACAAAACCTCGAAGACGCTTTGTAAAAGTATGTCTAGGTACGTCCAACAATGCAACAACTGTGTTGTGGCTTCGTACTCTGGACACTAGAAAGGGATACATTCGTAACTCGTCCTGAAGCGTGGAAGCAACTTCGGTCCGCGAAGGAGCCCGGTGTTGAAATGTTCCAGGGCGCCATCTCGCCTTAACTTTGCACTCGGTAGCAGTAACTAAACTGTTTATAACCACAACGAAGAAATATGGCTACCTCGAAACTTCATTTCAGAACTTTACCCCGTGCGAGCGAACAACCAAGAACACACCCCCAACCCCCTAATTTAGAGTTCTAGTTCGCCACTATTTTCTGCGCCGTGTACTATTATTTTATTCGCAGCTCAGCACAGCGGTCTTCATCTAACAGGTTGGCACGAGGGGAGGCGCACATTTAAGTTGCCTACACTGTAAAACATTTTTGTAATCTGTACTGAGGAATTGTTTGTAATTTTACAAAAGTTTGTAACAGTACAAAAATTTATTTTGTAAAGTTGTAAGACGGTGGACAATCGACAACATAAGACCGTATAAAACTGTATGTGCGTAAAATATGAGTGATGTAAAGGGTAGTTACACGCAAAAAGGTACATAACGTAGCGNCCGTATAAAACTGTATGTGCGTAAAATATGAGTGATGTAAAGGGTAGTTACACGCAAAAAGGTACATAACGTAGCGCAAACAACGTGAAACGCTTAAAACAACTCAAATAATCCTAATATGCTCTTGTTTAGTCGGTACCTCACAGTACAACCTTTCAAATAACTCTATACCTCGTAACTCAAGTTGTACATGTGGTTAAAGGTGTAAAGAAGTAACGCAAGGGACGTGAGATCGAATCCTTATGCCGACAGGATGTAACTATGTATTTTTTTTGTTCGTGAATTATGNCCGTATAAAACTGTATGTGCGTAAAATATGAGTGATGTAAAGGGTAGTTACACGCAAAAAGGTACATAACGTAGCGTAAACAACGTGAAACGCTTAAAATAACTCAAATAATCCTAATATGCTCTTGTTTAGTCGGTACCTCACAGTACAACCTTTCAAATAACTCTATACCTCGTAACTCAAGTTGTACATGTGGTTAAAGGTGTAAAGAATTAACGCAAGGGACGTGAGATCGAATCCTTATGCCGACAGGATGTAACTATGTATTTTTTTTGTTCGTGAATTATGTTATATTTATATTTTTCTCTTATTTATTCATTACATTTTTTCTAGTACAAAACATATAATTTTATTTCCACTTTTTATTAATGTAAGTTGAAATACAAGGGCATAATTTGTAATATTACAAGTTTTGAAAGTTCTACGAGAAAACATGTTGCAGTTCTACAAAAGATTTTTTGCCAACTGGATTCCAAAAATTTTATCGTGAAAGTACAGAAATTTTTTTACAGTGTATTTACCTCTATACTTCATGTTTCTGCGGGACATGAACAACGAAGCACTAAAGGCGACACTTAGCTGTGCATCGGCTGCTGTGTCATCTCTACGTGCACATCACTGAAATTGCCTCTGTGTAGTCATCTACAAAAATTCCGCATATTTCATATTCGCGCTTTTTCAGATACAGCGGTCTTGGCATACCGTGTGGTGTTGAGCTCCAAAATATTCCTTCGAAGTGTAAAATACGCTAAAAGTTGCGTTGTGGCGGGTTAATTTGTTCTTTCTGTGCGAAAAAGAAAACACTGTAAATAGTAGTCGGGGTTCTTTCCTACAAAAACCTTTCATTCGACCACGCTGCAGTGAGGTAGATGGATACGAAAGGAGAGAGAGGTTTGAAAGGTGCGTATGGCGTAATGTCTCGACGACAGCTGGGGTTAACGGCCCCACCTACCAAGCCGGCAGCTGCCAACTTCTAATGGGGAAGCAATGTTAAACGAAATTCCATCTTATTGCGTCATTTTAAATGTAACTATTTCAAACAAAAAGTATTCTACGTTACATTTCTTAAGGAATGGTGCTACGTTAAGACATCTTGCCGATCGTTTTGTTTAGTAAATTATTTCTAAAATATAATATTGAAATTTACATACAACAGAAGACATGGGTGCGTGTGCTTAAGTACGCGCGTTAGAAATTATACCTCTTTGGCGTGACTAAAATAAAAAATTTTTACGTGTGCAAATAATTCACGTAAGTAGGAAAACGATCAAATGACAGAAGAAAGACATTAAATATAATCAATAAAGGTTTGGTTAAAGAACATAATTAAGTACTTACAAAAATTAAACTCAAATACCTGAAAACACTTTCAAACTTTTATTATACAATTTTTGTTACTTACAAATTTTTCACGGCAAAATGTAAGTAAAATTAATTAATAAGATATATATACAGTGGATGGAAAAAAAAAAAAATGAACACCTTGCAATATAGTACATTTTGTTGCATGTTGGCAACACTGCTTCCGTGTAAATAATGCGACGCATATGTATTGCACANTATTTCTAAAATATAATATTGAAATTTACATACAACAGAAGACATGGGTGCGTGTGCTTAAGTACGCGCGTTAGAAGTTATACCTCTTTGGCGTGACTAAAATGAAAATTTTTTACGTGTGCAAATAATTCACGTAAGTAGGAAAACGATCAAATGACCGAAGAAAGACATTAAATATAATCAATAAAGTTTTGGTTAAAGAACATAATTAAGTACTTGCAAAAATTAAACTCAAATACCTGAAAACACTTTCAAACTTTTATTATACAATTTTTGTTACTTAAATTTTTTACGGCACAATGTAAGAAAAATTAATTATTAAGATATATATACAGGGGATGGACAAAATAATATGAACACCATGCAATGTAGTACATTTTGTTGCATGTTGGCAACACTGCTTCCGTGTAAATAATGCGACGCATATGTATTGCACAGTTTACGTGCCAAGTCTTGTAGGTTATATTTCAGTGTATTATACGCTTTGTTCTGCGACGGTTAAAACAAGCGATCGGGAAAATGTGTGATCTCTCAGACTTCGAAAGAGGGCAAATCGTTGGTGCTCGGTTAGCGGGAGCGTCTGTGACGAAAACAGCTGAATTATTTAACGTTTCACGAGCGACAGTATCCACGGTAATGACAGCATACACAAAACATGGCAAAACATCATCAGCGAAGAGGAATAGTGGGCGAAACCCAAAGTTAACAGGCAGAGACCGACGAACATTATCAAGAATTGTGGCCAGACAATATAAAACTACCGCGGCAAAAGTCACAGCAGAACTCAACACTCACTAGAGTAATACTGTTTCGACAAAAACAGTACGGCGGGAGCTCCACAAAGCTAACATTCATGGAAGGGCTGCAATTGCGAAATCCTTTATAACGAAAGCCAACGCTAAGCTGCGAAAGAAGTGGTGCCACGATCATAAAACCTGGACACTTGATGACTGGAAGAATGTGGTATGGTCCGATGAATCATAGTTTACATTGCTTCCTACAAANCTTTATAACTGAAGTCAACGCTAAGCTGCGAAAGAAGTGGTGCCACGATCATAAAACCTGGACACTTGATGATTGGAAGAATGTGGTATGATCCGATGAATCATAGTTTACATTGCTTCCTACAAAGGCCGGGTTTATGTATGGAGAACCCCAAAAGAAGCCTACGATCCGGACTGCCTGCTTCCTACAGTCAAGCATGGGGGAGGTTCCGTTATGATTTGGGGGCTATATCGTGGTATTCATCTGGTCCTCTCATTCACATCACTGGCCGGATTACTGTGAATGAATATCTCGACATCCTCAATGATGAAGTTCTTACTAAGACTAGCATATTGCTGCCAAACACTGCCATATTCAAAGATGATAATGCGACCATACACACAGCCAAAATAGTTCAGTCTTGGTTTGAGGAGCATCAGAATTTCATCAGACATCTTCCCTGGTCAGCACAATCTCCAGACCTCAACATAATTGAACCGTTATGGGGAGTTTTAGAGCAGAGAGTGAGGAGCAGATTTCCATCTCCAACATCATTGAAGCAATTGGCGGAGGTTTTGGTACAAGAATGGGACAACATTCCGTTGGAAACTATTCAGACACTCTACGAATCTATTCCGCGAAGAATTGCAGCTGTTCTAAAACAAATGGTGGCCCAACACCTTATTAATAAATAACTATTCTGTATATATCAGGTGTTCATATTATTTTGTCCATCCCCTGTATATACATTCACAATGAATTACTAATATAAATTAAATGTTTTCCAATTTGCTTATTACATCAACTGATTTTCTGTCGGTTTAAAATATAACCACGTGCTATGTTGTGTACCTTGCGTTTGTATATAGCTAGACGATNAACTGATTTTCTGTCGGTTTAAAATATAACCACGTGCTATGTTGTGTACCTTGCGTTTGTATATAGCTAGACGATACGCGCATGCACGTTGAGTCATACCCCTACCACGTTCACTGTCGAATTTCGTTACACTGCGCGCGCGCAACTTCCGTTGCACACTAAACTTTTACCCTCAACGCGCCAAAAAGAAGTATAACTTCAAAAAGATAAACAAACATTTTTTTTTCAAAAGTAATTTTATATAAAATATTATCTGAAAAAGTCACGTAAAAATGTTTCTTTTTTTTGTGAAATAGTTACCTTTAAAATTGACGCAATGAGAAGGAACTTCGTTCAACAGTGATTCCCCATTTGAAATTCGCGGCTGCCGGCTTGTTAGACACGGCCGTTAATGGAGCAAATTGCAGGCCAGCAGGCACGGGAGGAGCGGAATGAGGGGGAAGGGAGGAAGGAGTGAAATCAGCCACGATTTATATTAAAGAACGATGCCAGCAACCACTGGTTTGATTTCGAAAAACTACTGGAAAAGACGGCCGGAATGAGAGTCGAACCCACGTTCTCTCGAATGCAAGTCCGGAGGCTAGCCGCTGTACTACCTCGATTGGTGGAAAGGTGATAAGTAAACATAAGCACACACATCTCCCATGCATTATTTTCACAAAGGTAGTTGGTAAGCACAATTAATGTTTATTGTACTCAGACTGAGAACAAAACGAGCATCCTTAAGATAGAGTTTGGCATAAAGAAGATTCCTGCCGCAAGGTACACTGATGTCCCAAAAAAAAAACCGTTTTGAAGCTGGCGGGAAATGGGCACATTATATTTATTTGTGTATAAACGTTTGTGTTTGACCCAAATTATGATACATATTTGCCCTAGCCAAAATATGATATATTATCTTAATTTTTTAACTACTATTCACGATCTTCAATGGTGTTTACAAGAGTAAACAGTAAAAGTAAAATTTTTTGGCATTCAGAACTCATTAACAAGCTTTTTTTTCTTCTGAAAAATGAGCAATTTAAGAAGGAAATTAATATATATGTCAACAAAACGAATTCTTAGACACTTGTTANTTTCTTCTGAAAAATGAGCAATTTAAGAAGGAAATTAATATATATGTCAACAAAACGAATTCTTAGACACTTGTTAGATTTAAATAACGTAATTGCTTAAGCCAACGTTTACCTAAATTCAGTTTTATGACCAAACATGAAACAACCGGTGGGCGTATTTCGTAATATTTTCAATGTAGTGCGCAGAACCAGGTATATTCTTTATGTATGTTCTAACAAAATACAAACCGGAGCATTTAAAAACACACATATATATTTTTTATGCAAATTGCAAATATTAAATTATTTCAGATACAAAACTGATAATATCTGGCACAGATGCAACACCAGTGGTACCTGGCAGCGAAAATTGTTGTTTGCCATAATATAAGCACTGAGCTTCTCCTAAGAGCTGCAACCATTTAATGCTCAACGTTAACTGCCAAAGACGTGATGTGACAACGGCATAATTCACGCGCAATCATAGCTTCTTGACACTCATCTCCACCAGCTACCCGTCACACCAGTATGTTTCATAGAAAATAAATAAGTAAGTTTCACACGCCTGGTATACTCAAATGTTAAGAAGACTCCCTACCGAAATATTCTGTGTAAGATAATGTTTGCGCGTATACACGTGTCTCGGCAAATAAATGTTCTGGAAATATTACTTTTCTTTTCCAATAGAGGGGTCGCGGTGTCTGAGCGGTTAGCCTGCTCGCCTCCCACCAAGGCGAACCGGGTTCAAACCCCCGACCGGGTCTACCCCGGATTTTCGCATGTGGGAATCGTGCCGGACGATGCCGCTGGTCGGTGGGTTTTCTCTGGGATCTCCCGTTTACCCAGCCCTTTAATTCCGGCGCTGCTGTATACTCACCGCAATCACCCTAATCGGTTCTCAAGACCTCGCTGTTAAGAGCCGCCCAAATCTCTTCACTCACTCACTTTTCCAATAGAGGTAAGATAAATAGTGCACAGCCGCCGCCCTATACTTTTGGCATTATGTGCATCGGAGGTAAAGGGTACTATGTCACAAATATGAAAATGCATACGAGTGCTGTTTACACCGATACCATGATAGCGCATAGTGCACTTTCCTGCAGACCAAATCGCTTATTATTCCGTGTAGTATATAGCGCTGCAACCCGGAAATAATGCAAAAAAATACAATATGAAAAAAAACCTCGGTTTTGTAAAATATACACCCTGCCCTTTACCTCCGATGCACAGGTATTCAAAGAGAAGAAAATAGTGAAAAACGTTTACAAAATAGAATTTTTAGCGCTTTCGTGCGCATTTTTTTTTTTTTTTTTTTTACGGAAAATGATAAAAGTGCANGAAAATTGTTGTTTGCCATAATATAAGCACTGAGCTTCTCCTAAGAGCTGCAACCATTTAATGCTCAACGTTAACTACCAAAGACGTGATGTGACAACGGCATAATTCACGCGCAATCATAGCTTCTTGACACTCATCTCCACCAGCTACCCGTCACACCAGTATGTTTCATAGAAAATAAATAAGTAAGTTTCACACGCCTGGTATACTCAAATGTTAAGGGGACTCCCTACCGAAATATTCTGTGTAAGATAATGTTTGCGCGTATACACGTGTCTCGGCAAATAAATGTTCTGGAAATATTACTTTTCTTTTCCAATAGAGGGGTCGCGGTGTCTGAGCGGTTAGCCTGCTCGCCTCCCACCAAGGCGAACCGGGTTCAAACCCCCGACCGGGTCTACCCCGGATTTTCGCATGTGGGAATCGTGCCGGACGATGCCGCTGGTCGGTGGGTTTTCTCTGGGATCTCCCGTTTACCCAGCCCTTTAATTCCGGCGCTGCTGTATACTCACCGCAATCACCCTAATCGGTTCTCAAGACCTCGCTGTTAAGAGCCGCCCAAATCTCTTCACTCACTCACTTTTCCAATAGAGGTAAGATAAATAGTGCACAGCCGCCGCCCTATACTTTTGGCATTATGTGCATCGGAGGTAAAGGGTACTATGTCACAAATATGAAAATGCATACGAGTGCTGTTTACACCGATACCATGATAGCGCATAGTGCACTTTCCTGCAGACCAAATCGCTTATTATTCCGTGTAGTATATAGCGCTGCAACNTCGTATATAGCGCTTTGGAACCCGGAAAAAATACAAAAAAATACAATATGACAAAAACCTCGGTTTTGTAAAATATACACCCTGCCCTTTACCTCCGATGCACAGGTAATCAAAGAGAAGAAAATAGTGAAAGACGTTTACAAAATAGAATTTTTAGCGCTTTCCTGAGCATTTTTTTTTTTTTTTTTTTNATTTTTTTTTTTTTTTTTTTTTTTTACGGAAAATGAGAATAGTGCAACATTTCACATATATTTTTTTTATACATCGGCTTACGTCACGTGTAATAATACATACTACTGTTACAGATCCAATTTTCGAGAAATTCAGGTCGCCGGAAATACATATAGCTGTCTTCGGATGGCCCATCGGTTTGTTTCCTTATCGCAAGACGTCACCTTGTGGCGTTAAAGATTCTCAATAACAGTTTGAAATCTTTAATACGTTTTACCGAGTTAGAAACATGCCAAGTTTCACTCATATGGTCGCTTAGTCACACAGCTTTCTGCATTCACTTTAAAGCAACAAAATTTACTGTTAGGCTAAGTTTAAATGGCCCCATCTAAGGTAGCGTGATTTTAGGTAGGTTTACCTTGTAAGCAATATACCGTCCGTTTCATACCAATGGTAAGCAAAATACTTCAGTTTAGGTTATGTTCGCGTGCATTTCATCCAGTTGGTAATTATTTTTATTTTTAAAGAATTATGCCTGGCGTTTGCTGAAGGTGCAACGGTTCAATTGTCCGCTACCCAACCAAAACACTATTAAATCAGCATGGCAGTTTTTTTTTTAAATTTAATTCCAACTTACTAACACTCCAGCTTTCCACTGCGGTTAACCCAAATTATTTGTTCTGGATTTAAACTAAAGCTTCTAGAAACAACAGGTGCACTGATAAATGTTAATTGCTTCTCTTCTTCTGTCCTAGCAATTGTCTTTTTTCCCGTGGACTCAACACGTAGCACCTTGGTCGGAAGGACAGTAGTTAAGCGAAGGCCACACTACGCATGCGCCGAGACAGGAATTGGCGTTTGGAAGGGAAAAAAAAGCGCAGCACACACCACGTCATCAACCAAAATGGCGCTGCGGCTGGCGGTGTTTTGCTAACAAGGCCAGCCAGCAGTCCTAGTGACGAGTCATTCGACGGAGAAGTTACATCACAGAAACAAGCGGCGTGTTCAAGCGACCGTGAGTCGCCCGCACGAGTTTAGCTGTGTGGGCAACAGAACAATTAGGCGTTAAGTTATGTGTTATCACGTGTACTGAAGAAATGAAAACGTGTCATCTTATGCATTGGTTTACAATGGAGTATAGCGGGTAGTGGGAGCTGTTGGGAATTCCTTAAGCGTTAAGTAAAACTTGTGTCGCGGCGACCAATCGAAACAAAGCAGTCGGTGTTGTTGGAGGTAAACTGTTATGTATATTAATGTAAGTTTAAATAATATTATATTATTATTAAAAATTAATTGTGTCTTCACATGCGTAAGATTATATTTGTTCGCAAAAATACGCTTCTCTGCTAGAAAATGTCTCCTTTGAAGAATGCTCGGCTTAGGCGTGTGTTAAACGAGGTTAGGTGAAGAACAAAAGTAACTGGGGGAAGTCTTGTCGCAAGTTTCTCACTGGCTGGACGTAAGAATTATCAGGAGGATTGTGAATCGTAAATCCAAAAGACGTAGTTCTGCGTGCGAGAACCGCGGTTACTGCGTAATTCTTAAGGCATATAATTTTTATTGTAAACCCAGCTTTAGTCCCGATTTGTTCGCACAACCTACCCTATTTGTAAGTGTTAAGTGTGAGCTCGAGATAGGGACGGGAGCTAAGTGCGTCTCGGGGCTATTCCCCATAAGCCTACAAGTGAAGGAATTCATGCACGGGGGCATGACGCATCGTGGCAGCGAGGGACTGGGCAGCCATGGCCGCGTTTGGAACCATGACTAACTCCCTAAGTGTACCTATAGTTAACCTATAACTAAGAAGAGAAAGGGGAAAAAACCGGCATTGACACCTCAAAAACTCTTTCGACAAACGAAATGCTGCAGTAAGCAGAGACTTTGGAACCATGCTCTTTTTAAGTGGGAAAGAAAGACTAGCAGAGAGGCGGCGGACATCTTCAAAGCTTTCGTCCCGTTCTAAAATATAAGTTACATAAAAATCGGACACGGAACACTTAAATGCAACGATCGGACGAATTGGGATTCATTTCCGCTATTCTACCACATAAAAAAAAAACCCCATAACGATCTATAACCTTCGAAACAAAAAAATTTTTATTCTATGTTTAAAAAAACTCCGTCAGTCATGCATATTCGTTTATTAAAACAGAAACGCCAACAGCCAGCACAAATCCATGCCCTCATTTCCTTCTGAACCATGATTGTCACGAAAAACCCATTGTCACCGAACGAAATATTTGACCCTATTTTGTCTACGCGGATTCACAAACACGAAAGATCTGGGCGAGGGAGTGAAGAGATTTGGGCGGCTCTTAACAGCGAGGTCTTGAGAGTCTATGAGGGTGATTGAAGTGAGTAAGGAGGAGCGCCGGAATGCAAGGGCGGGGTAAACGGGAGATCCCCGAGAAAACCCACAGAAGAGCGGCATCGTCCGGCACGATTCCCACATGCGAAAATTCGGGAGTAACCCGAACGGAGATTGAACCAGGTTCGCCTTGGTGGGAGGAGAGTAGGCTAACCGCTCAGCCACCACGGCCCCACGAAAGATCTGGGTGTCGATCAGCTTTTCTTACGTTCTTCAGTACGTATCCGCGTGCGTTTCATTGGAGATTGGACACAGAGTACTTTACGTTGTCTGCAGCCGTGATACGTGTCCGTGTCAGTTTCAGGCCAAGAAACGCGGGAGCGATAAGGGCGAAATTTCATGTGCATCAAGTGCGTCATCGCCAGTAAGCGCAAGGCTCTGAACAGGCGCGCAGCGTCGTCGTACTGCGTGTACCTATCGACTTTCAGCAGTGACCATATATATTATTTTACTGGCGGAAAGAATGTGGCAAGTTTCAATGTAGGGCCCTTAACTACTATTGTATGTTGGCGTGTAACCTTGGGAAACAGCGCTCTGAAAAAGCTTTTTCTAGTTATGATGCAGCTCAGTTTTTTTCTTTCATAAATCATAACATTACAAGCACGTTTAGTGGTTTCGTAGAAAAACATGTATTTGAAACACACTGCAACGCAGTTTAAGCTGCGGGTAGGCGGGGGGCCTTAACGACACATTCAGCGAATCTGGGACCCGAGCAGAGTGCAGTCAGCGTTTTCGCGAACTGTCAGCCGAGTACTGACGACGACAACCACGAGGCCATCCCACGCCTTCAGCTATTAGGTAGCTCCTGGAAACGAGGGTAACCAAAAAAGGCGGCGGAATATTATACTCGTGACGCAATGGGTGGGTACCTGGTCAACTTACGACGTCATCAACTATCCTGGCAATTGCAATAATGATAATGATGATAATAATAATAATAGAGTATTTTCACTTCATCCTGAACGAGTATGTTAATTATTTTAAACATAAAATCTTCCAGCACCATAAAATATAGCGACAAAACATATGGCGGCATGGTAGTATTAATTTTACACACACTCGAGTTAAGAAGTGAAAACTGTTATAAAAAAATGTCAGCTCCTCTAATAGGTGGGACCTATTTTCTTTTCAGATGCCCCAACCTGAAGCAGAATTTTTAATAACATAAATTATAATATTGTTACGCGCTAACGCGAGCTCCATGCGCTGTCCGGCTCTGTGGGGGGCGACGCACCTCGATCATCTTCTCCCCAAAGGCAGACCCCCTCGTTGCCCCGTTGCTCGTCAGCGGCGGCGCAACGCGGCATTTAGAGCAATTTCTGGACGATGGGCTACGAATATAAATATTGCAGCGGCCCCAGGGTCGGCAGTCTGGGTAGAAGCCTTCTGGCTGAGACCAGTATCCGTACGAAGTAACCGGCGAAGAGGACGGACGAGGACGGGATATTGTGAGACGACGGCGGAAGAGGTGTTTGTGGTAAGAACGGATGAAAGAGTGTGAAACCCGACGAGTGAAGGCTACTGTGCATGAGGGCGCTCGAAGAACTCTAGAACATTGCGGACTGGTGGGTCCTGGACTAAACTGAGGTGGGACTGTATGAACACCTGATACAGACTTTATTGTAAATATTGGAACTGGCAATTATGGACATATAATTTATACAATAATTGAATAAGTTTTGTTACACTATCTACTGAGACTAAATTATAATTATTTAATAACATTAAATTCTTTGAGGTAATTGTAAGTTGTATTGATTGAATTCATTAATTGCAAACAGCAAGTGATATCAATTTATTGTGAGGATTTAGGTGGAGAGAATTTTGGTTGTAGTTATTGTAAATAAAATTAGTAAATTATAATTACCTCTTTAATTTAATTGAGACTTTCATCCATTAACGAACGTGGTTTAGCCCACAGACTTTTGAGAAATTGTAACAATATGATTGTGTATTCTAATATTGCGCATATAAATATTTAATTAAAGAAACAAAAATGTTTAACATTGTTGCTACGTTACTCTCGCAGAAAAAAAAATACTTTTGGCGTCTTGACAGGACCTCGTTCAAAATATTATTACATCAGGATTGGACTCACTTTTGTTGCAATATAATGATTGGTGTAAATATTGTGTTTTTTGAAAGAATCATTCTGGAATCATGAATAAAAAATCACGTGTACGCATTTTATAAAACGGCAACGTTAATTAAACATCAATGACGACTTAACTTCGGGATCCACAGATATCTGTTCACTACAAGTACGTTTTTCCTTTCGTCGCGTAACAAAAATTGCTTATTATATTATGTATATTGACTTAATTGCTAAATTTCTAAGCCAGGGTACAAAAAAGGTTTATAAAAAGTGAAAAAGAATAAGATATCCGTTTTACCAGCCGTGGCTTTCTACAAAATTACAGGTAGGGTATTAAATGATTCCACTAGGCACTCTGGTTTATTTGTAAATTTATTTCGCAATAAAATTATTAAAAATTCCAACACACCTAAAAAAAACGTAATTAAAAATTGATATATCTAACAGTATACAGATATATGGGGAAGAAAATTGCATGGTAAGGAATTTGGAAAGGGCGAAGGGAAGGATTTTTCGACGACACAGCACCTCCGAGAGGATCTTGTAAACACAGTCACGTTCAAGCACTTCCGAGTGAATCTTGAAAACACACCCGACGTTCAATTCATTACGTCAGTAATTGGGCATGTAAGCAAAGAACCGATGGTTCGCTACTACGAACCTTCTTAATGAGGTGAAGATAAACTTGGGAAAGAGCCGAAACAGCCACGACGGGTAAAAAAAAAACCTACCAAGGATGGGCACAACAGTTCCAAAATAGTAGCCATCCCTTTGTTGGGGAGAGAGAAACAGACACTAAAAGGTAAGCGCAGAGGGCCGTTTAATTCCACGCGAAGCCAGTATGTTGGCATAGGGTAGGAGGGTTATATTCCAGTAGTTTACTACAGGAAGGGCAAGTCGTACGACAGGGGCTCGTTACAAGGCGATGCTTATTAGGACCGGCGCTCATAAAACCACTTTACCCATGGCGCCCCGGGGCGGGACACTAGATGCATTTTACAACTTGCACCTTGAGGCACGAGTCAACACTCGCCACGGCCAATTCTAAATTATCGCGCGCACGAACCTGCGAGCACTGAGAAAAATATTTCGCGGAGCCCACAATTTTTTTTTGCAGTGTACCTTCTGTAACTTCTACGTCACAAGTTGCGTTCGTTTGGAGTGTTGCGCGGCAAGGTTAGACTACGATACATCCACGCAACGCGAACTGCATTTACACGTTGTTGGTTTTGCAATATATGAAAACATGAAGGGAAAACATTCCTGCAGTACGCGTCATTCCCTCTCTCGGCACTGCAGACAGAATTAATACGTTTTCCCGTAAGTGCATGTTGCCTCTTCGGGTGGATGGAGAGATCTGGGCGGCTCTTAAGATCGTGGTCTTGAGAGCCGATGAGGAGGAAGTGTGGCGAGAGCAGCGGTGGAATGCAGGGAGGGGAAAAAAGGGAGATTCCCGAGAAAACCCGCCGAACAGCTGCATCGTGCGGAACGATTCCCACGTGCTAAATTCCGGGGACGACCCCGCCGGGGTTCTAACCCGGTTCGCCTTGGTGGGAGGTGAGTTCTTGAACCACTACACCACCGCGATCCCTCTTCGTTTGATGACAGATATGCCAAAGAACCGGGATAGGGAGTGAATAACAAGAACCTTTATTTCCTTTCGTGGAATTATGCGAACCGATATCTTAACCAAATGTCTGAAAATTTTGAAGACTCGAATAGAAAACTACTTTGATGGAAACCATAGTTACTACAAGCTGCTATTGAGCACACCATCTCACACATGTGCTACACTAAATCAGTGCACGGAATGAGCTATGAAAAGAATACCGAAACCAACTGCAATGCCACAAGCAAATCCACGAAACTGTGACACACTAACCAGCATAGTCAGCCTAGCTGTTTTTAATAAATAAATATAGACACATATTATTTTGAGTTGTTATGAAATACCTTTATCATGGGTGACATTTTCTAGAAGGAGCTGCGGAGGTGTAGTGGTCAGACTACTGGCCTCCCACCACTGCGAACCGGGTTCGATTCCCGGTGGGCCTCCCCCGGGAATTTTTCCGGACGATAGCGCTGGTCGGCGGGTTTTCTCGGGGATCTCCCGTTTCCCCCGCCCATGCATTCCGTCGCTGCTCCACAGTGACCTAGTTTCAACTTAATCTACTCTCAAGAGCCGCCTAAGTTTCTCCACTCCATTTTCTTGAGCGGAACTGAGCTGAAGAACTTGAAGAGCAATCAACAAAGTTATCTTTCGCACCCAGAGAGGTTAAATAAGATGGGGGATAGAGCAACGGAAGTGCCCCGAGAAAACTTGCAAAATTCCTCACAGAGGCTGTACTTTGAGAAGCNAAGATGGGGGATAGAGCAACGGAAGTGCCCCGAGAAAACTTGCAAAATTCCTCACAGAGGCTGTACTTTGAGAAGCCCTGTCCGTGACTGTGATCAAAGAGCTAATTTTGGAAGTATTCATATACAAATATTTTAATTTTTTATATTCTGTTTTTAAGTTTATACATTTTTTTTATGCGCACTAGCATAAAAAATTATTAGTCACCACTAATATCCTAGACCGTAACATTCGCCAACACCTCTCATAGGACATGTTTCGTACATATAGGGATTACCTACCCAGCCTCCTGGTCATATGAACACGACTCATACATTTAGTTTTAAAAAAACCCGAATCACTGAGCGAATTTGCAGGCGCGACCATGCTGAAAGTTGCGCCATTAGACCGCTACAAGCCTGAAAGTAAACGGTTTTCGACGAACTGGAAGTATGTGACATCACCATCCAGGAAGGAGGTAAAAGCAGCGTCCTCGGCCTGCAAGATCGAAAGCCTTTGTTCGGGGAGCACAACGTCTGCTTCACATTGAGTTTCTGCACCGTGGAGAAACAATCACAACCGACAGTTCCTGAGCAACATTACAACGGTTAAGGGCGATGATTAGCAAGTAAAGGCTAGGTAGTCTAATTAGAGATGTTGCGTTTCTTCACTATGCCAGATTACACATTGCACAAGCAAAAATAGACAATTTTGCTGTCTTTTAACAGGAACATTACGAAGCGTCCTAGTTAATTCAAAGTCCGGATTTGGCCCCACTCGATCTACTTTAGTTTGGAACACTAAAGATACATATCATTGGAGGGCAATTCCTGGAAAATGCAAATAAACAGGATGCTGTCCGAGATTGGTTGGAACATCAATATCTTGCTATTTACAGAGAGAGAACATTCAAAGCGTGGATAGGTGTATACATCTTCTATAGGACAATGCATATCACTAGGAACAAGCGTGCAGCTTTCATTTGCGCATACGTTACACCTACATCCCTCAAGACAACAGAAAACCCTACTTGTACTTATTCATCCGCTCTCATATTACGAACATATGAACACGTGATAGAAGCCTGTTTAGTATCTAAAGGATACACAACTGAGCTTGTAGATTTCCAATGATAAAATTATTGTCACCGCTTGAGACCTAGTGGCTGCGTAGTAAAACTGCAAACCAGTTGAGTCTCTTTGTCAGTACTTGATATATGCCGATATCGTCCTTATCGCTGCCCTGCTTTTACACCTCGAACGAAAGAAAAAAATGCTAGGTGGGAAGGCTGCTCCGCAGATTACCAGCTTTTCGAAAATTATGATAAAAAAAAATTACCCGTTGAATTTAGCTACGTAATGGATATACTTACAGTCCTATTGCGCATTCGCAACGGAATAAATCCCAGATTAGTGTTCGCGTGGTTAGTAAGAAGTAGGAGTGACAGACGAGATGATATCTGCGCGCACAACGATCGCGTCGAGCTTTCGGTCCGCTCCCGTAACGACTCTCTTTCTTCCCGACTGCGAATCCATTGTCAAAGCCGGCCCCGCTCNTCGAGCTTTCGGTCCGCTCCCGTAACGACTCTCTTTCTTCCCGACTGCGAATCCATTGTCAAAGCCGGCCCCGCTCCGCCACAATCGACACCGCAGGTGAGAAGGTGCCTTGAGAGCGGAGGCAGCGACGGTTCNCGTAATGGATATACTTACAGTCCTATTGCGCATTCGCAACGGAATAAATCCCAGATTAGTGTTCGCGTGGTTAGTAAGAAGTAGGAGTGACAGACGAGATGATATCTGCGCGCACAACGATCGCGTCGAGCTTTCGGTCCGCTCCCGTAACGACTCTCTTTCTTCCCGACTGCGAATCCATTGTCAAAGCCGGCCCCGCTCCGCCACAATCGACACCGCAGGTGAGAAGGTGCCTTGAGAGCGGAGGCAGCGACGGTTCAACTGGAAGTGAGTGTCTGGTTAAAGCTCCTAACAGATCGAACCGCAACTCAAATCAGTCGGAAGAGGCCCGGACAATGCCGAGCAGAACGTTCAGCAAAAAAAGAACGGTGCTCCAACCAGTAGGGCGTCGAAGGAAAACCGCGGACATTTTTCGACTTTAAATACACCTCGCTGGTGACGATCGCTATAAAGATTTAATACTTAAAAAAATTAAAGTCACGGCAATTTATTTTGTTTTAAAAATCCTGATAAATGAGTTGTGGTGAAATCGAAATTATTTTGTAGCGATTGAAATATTTTTTTTAACAACTGCTTATTTATAGTCGGTAACAAACGATTTTCTGGCTACTGCAAAATTATTATTATTTCACCACAAAATATTATCGGTGGTATTTTTTTGAACTAACTATTTGCAGTGACCCAATATTTTTTTTTTTTAGGTTCAGAACTATTTTTATATGCATCTTGTTTAAAGAAAGCAGCCAGAAAATAATCAACTCATTACTTAGGAAATTAACCTGATACACGGGTATAAATTACCAACAGGTTGAGTACCATCGAAATACCTTCGTTATTAAAACACGCGAGATTTAAAAAAAAAACCTCAAGACTTTTTTTTCCTACTTATCCACGTTAACTGCTGCTGTCACGAGTAACAGACGAACAGACGTATCCGATAGTCCCCTTCTCACTTCGTTTGCCAACATGGAAGAGCCATGATGCAAACTCCTGTTTATCAAGTTACACTACTACGAAATGTGTGCAATATATGTATGTATTCAACGGGGACAAAAAAAAAAACCAATTTTTTGAAGNTTACCCAACTGTCTTTATGAATGACTCAAATTATGCTGAGGAAATTTTACAATAAAACGAAAATGGAGTTATCCTTCGTGTTTATATTATATATATATACATATATATATATAATATATATTGGGGCACTCGATTGTGGATCGACTGCGACGTTCCGCAATATTATGCGTTTTTCGCGCTCCGTAAATGCAGAACTTCTCACCGCGTTCTGGACAGTTTTAAGTCTTTTATACGTATAAATAATACATTATAGACTGCGGTGACCGGTCTGATAACAGTTTGGCAGATTTGCTTCAAGGATTTACCTTTGCGGACTGGACTCGCAATAATGTGCGCACCATCTTCCGCGGTTTCTGTTATGCAACTGGTGGGATGACAGCGTTCGGACGGGCAGTCTGCTGCGCGGCGGACGAATACTTATACGACCTCCGATGCGCAACGAGCGTGAAAATACCCACCTCATTCCTGTCGAAACGACAGGCCAATACTTGACAATCCGCTTTATTTCTAAAGTCGTCGTAACGAACGGAATACGCGTCACAATCAGGAGGTGATTTCGTCCCTTCTTAGGTACATCTCCGTAGTACGTGCGGCAATTATCATCAGAGGAATACTTTTTTTGAATCACTGTATATTTAATAAGTAAACATTAAAATTCCATGTTAACATATAAGCTACATAGGGCCTACGTGTTTTTTTTTAAGCACTGAACGATAAACTGTTATAGAGTAACACAGTTTTAATATTTCACATTGCTTTCCTGACACAGTACTTTGAAAACTTGTGAGAAAAAAAACGCAATTCTTTTACTCGTATTTGCCGTATGTAAGAAATTTTGAGTTACGAACGTCTTGTATTCAAGATGCTGTATGTTATTAAGGAGTAGTAATTTTTTTTTTTCCAAATGTTAATTCCAAAAGTGTTGACTCTTCCATGGAACAGCCTAGAACACAGAGTTTGAAAGGGGTTGGTCTGCGGATGGCGTAACTTTGTCGAA
>NQII01000614.1:5544-20816 GCA_002778355.1 Clitarchus hookeri | reverse complement strand
GGGGGGGGGGGGCATCACGTGACGAGCGGCAGTATTCGCAGCGCGCGAGCGACGTAGCTCATATCGCCCCGCCGCCACCGCGCCGGCTCGTTAGCCGTCGACCGCCGACAAGGGCACAAGCACTAATGCCGTCACGTGACCGGGTAGATCGCCGCACGCAACCTTAGCGAGAACGCGAGGCCACCGAGGAGAGAGCTCACCCGCCCCGAGGAGAACCACTCGAGCAGAGCGGACCTTTCTTCTCCTTCAACCACCGCGGCATTATTCACACAGTATCTACGGTTAAGGGCACCTATTTCCCGCGAAAATATTTCAGTACAAGTTTGCGTCCCAACGCACTTTATTTCAGAACTACTCTCGTGATGGGATCGTTTGAATTGTTACGCGTGCTCATCTGTCTGCCCCCGCGAATCACGGGCGATCGGTACCGGAGAAACTTAATTCTGATTGGCTCGCTCGTGTAACAGACTGTCTTCGCGGCCAAATAGTCAAATGAAGACTGCAAGCCTGCATATATGACGTTGAAGTCGAGCGTCTGGTAGCCCTGTCTATAGTCCATGCGTGGTTACTTCCAAACCTTTACGAACCCCTCCCTTCCAACGTTCTACTTTCAGGATGTTCCTCCGCCTCGTACAAACGGAAGATTAACCAAGTCCAGAAAAATTATACCAAGGGACCTCATACCACATCTGTCCGCACTCAGTTGAGTGATATTTCGCATGAGAACTACTTCTTACTATGCATTACCAAAAACACACACTTCCACTCTGTTTTTATTTCTACTGAGTTAAATTGGAATATTAAAATTTAAAGACTAAATGTCAGTAAAATTGCAATTTAACAAAAAATGAGATACTTTTATCTTAACAAAAGTATAATACGCTTGTGATGCATGGCATATTTAAGAAAACAACCAAACACGTCATATATGGGGTGAATTTTCAAAGAATTGATGCAAAAAGTGTAAAGATACCGCGAATCGACTAAAGTCGACATCTATAAGATCTTAAAATGATACGTCTCTATCCCTCTCTCACTCCCACTCAGCGGGAAATATGTCAGGTATGGCTGCTATACATTCAGCCCACAATAATCGCATAAATCAAAGCTACGTATATATGCAAACAATTGCAATATAAGTAATTATATGCACGAGTTTATGCATACACTGAAGAGCAAAAAAAAACTGGTACCCATGCCTAATATCGTGTAGGGCCCCCCGAGCACGTAGAAGTGTGGCAAGACGACGTGGCCTAGACTTGACTAATGTCTGAAGGTATGCAGGAGGCAATTCACACCATGAATCCTGCAGGGCAGTCCACAAATCCAATCTGCGCCAATTTGAGAAAGGGTTGCACGTCTGTCACGTTTAATGATTCTCGTCAGTCGTCGTTTGTCCCGTTCTTTCACGATCTTTTTCCGGCCGCAGCGATGTCGAAGATGTGATGTTTTACCGGATTCCCGATATTCACGGTACACTCGTGAAATGGTCGTACGCGGAACATCCAAATGTTATCGCTACCTCGGAGATGCTATGTCCCATCTCTCGTGCGCCGACTATAACACAACGTTCAAACTCAATTAAATCTTGATAACCTGCCATTGTAGCAGCAGTAACCGATCTAGCTGCCGACCACATCGCGTTACTCTGATTGATTCCATACCTCAGTTATTTGCATACGCACGCCTATGCCAGTTTTTTTTTTTGGCTCTTCAGTGTATATAATAATAACGCATGTAAAATATATGTACACGCACACATGCTTTATATACACGGCAAGGCCATAATAAATTTCATAAAATTTTATAGGCCAATGTCCATGCACAACTTAGCTTGTACAGGTCATTTTGCAAAACGGGGGCTAGACCCTACTAAGGTTAGAACGCTCGTCGAAGTACGCGCGTTGGGTTTTGAAAACAATATTATTTTAATATGTAAGTTACCCGTGGCGTACATTCAAAATAATTTATTGTTACAATAAGTGTTATTATATTAAATGCTGTTTTGATCCTTACCAAAAAAAAAACGTTAATATGATAATAATCGCGTATTACCTTAAAATTCTGAAAAAAAATTAAGTACTTGGAAAATATTAATTTCAATCATAATGTATTTTATTAGGAAAGTAACCTGACGTACGACCAAGGCACCGTTTTAAGAGCGAGCGTGAGCGAGTGAAGAGATTTGGGCGGCTCTTAACAACGAGGTCTTGAGAACCGAGGCCATGTTTTAAGTCTCCAGCTCAAAATCAGCGATAAAATAACAGGAAAGTAAAACCCCAACGGCAAGACCACGCTAGCTTGTTCAAAGCATCAGCGCAGACTTCTTGTATCCAGAAGAGGAGAAAATCTCAAACTATCTGTAACAGTAGCCATAATAACTTTAAATCATCCCCCCCCCCCTCTTTCTCCCTTTTTCGCTTTCATACTGTGCGTTGTACGTTTATGAATGCGATTACGCACGTATGTAACACTAATCTCATGTACACCAAGATTTAAATATTTAAACAACATTATTTCTAATAAGATATTGCTGTTTTTGGTTATGTAAAGACTTGCAGGTTATATTTAGAAAAAAAATAGACAGTCAGTCTATAATAAGTTATAATTACTTATTACAAAGGAAAGCAGTGCCTAAATGGACCGACCACTGCCTAACAACTCGAAGGTGCGGTGGGGGGGGGGGCGACGTCACTGCCGGCTGAAAAGTGGAGGGGCGACAGCCCCACGTACTTGGCTGGCGCTAATGGTTCAAAGTAGGAATGCTGACATTAGAAAAAATATTGATATGATTTATATTAGTTATTTATAAAAGTATCGTTCTACAAAACGATATATCGAAAGAAAAATATAGATTTTTGGTACATCGGAATTTGATATTTTATGTATTTAAGGACTTGGCAAATGTAATATTCTTTGTAATATTAAATATTGAAGACACGGGCATTGCACAATTATGTCGGGGCTGTTTTTGGTGCATAATGCCAAAGTAAACATAGTAATCATTTTAGTCAATTTTTGTATTCAAAAATAGAGCTTACTAAAAGAGAATATTAAAAATATTTATTTCCGATACCTGGAAAAATATATTGATTTCTATAAAATATCGTTGAAATATATCTACGATTTATATCGATATTGCGTTGATATAAAATCGTAATTTCGATATATCGATACGTTTTCAACGTCACTTGTTCAAAGCATGGTTTCACATAATCATCACAGGCACGCAGCCAAGCTGGGCTACTGAGATGACCGACTAGAGAGGAAGGCTGTGGGCGGGAAGGGTTCCCCAGGTGGAGATGTTTTCGACGAAGGTAGCGCCTGCGTGACCCTGTGTCACTGCCAGCCGGCACCGCGAGGCTTATCTGTAGAACGTCGTGGGTCGCGCCAGCTCCGCTCGCGAGTGAGAAGATGAACGTTCTTTGGAGAGGAAACCGACAAGTACGCATGTGCTTCGGACCGGCCGCGACGATACCAACACCGCACACACAAAACACACTCCAGTCTTTAACTTTTCTAGGCGGCCACAAGTATCGCCAACTTGCACATTCGACAAAGAAGGAGTGTCGTTGCCAGAAATATATTCTTGGGAAGAGTTGAGGCATGGGAAGGGGGAATTACTCCGGCATTGGTGATGACAATTAGTAGAAATATTACTTACGATATAATAAAATTCATTGTAGTGTTACGTGCGGACTCCCGCACTAGACGCGGGGTCCTTGTTACCAGGTTATGTGCGGTCCCAGCTCTGTAGTAGATTGACTCACATCGACCCTCCCCTCCACCTCCACAAGGCAGACTCCCAACTGCTAAGTCGACCCGTCGCCTGGCGGCAGGGAGAATGACTGACAGCCGACCTGGCTAGCGTCACAGCCCCTCCTCCCCCTAACCGGAGGAGTCAACGACTTGGAAGGATGAGCAAGAATTTTCTGGTAATCATTTTGCTCGGCGCAACGCGGCATTTGGACAAGATTCTGGACCAGAGCCGACGACATCATAAAANCCAATTTCCCGCAGCCGGAAAAATGTCGATATTTGTGGTGACCATCTGGCTGAAGTGTGGTAATCGGGCGAAGTCTCGTGCAGCGAGGAATATCAGCAAAGAGGACGGACGACGGCGGAGTGTGCGAGACGACGGCGGACGAGTATTTGTGTGGTGTGGACGGACGAGAGGGCGTGGTACCCGACGAGTAGAAGGCTACTGTGCACGGAGGCACTCGGAGCACTCCAGAACATTCAGGACATGGTGGAATGTTGGCTGCATTAATATGGGACTGTGTGAATATGTGATACGGATTTTACTGTAAATATTGGAACTCTCAAACATGGACATATAATTTGTAAATAATAATTCGATAAGTTTGGATATACTGCTCAGTGGGACTGATTTTAGTTCTGTGATTGCATTAAATATTTTTAAGTCGCTGTAAATGTTATTGATTAAATGGATTTGTTGTAAATAGCAAGTGATGGTCATTTATTTTGTCATATAAAATCGAGAATACTTTCTTTGTAGTGTTTGTAAATAAATTAAGATATTTAGATTAACTACTTTATTTAATTAAGAATTCCATCCCTTAAATAATCTGGTTAAGCCCGTTCGTTGTCGTAGAGAAATCGTGACAATGGTTTACAACAATTACATATTTTATCACAATCAAAGGTTTATTAATAATATTAGCACTAATTGTCGAAAACCTTAGGTCAAACTCTATTGAAAGGACAATATAAAAAACCTGTCTAACAATTTGAGCGTTATGCCGGAGCAACACTGAGACAACACTTGCATGAATATTTCTCTGGCCATGACAAACGCAACTTGCCCGTTTATGGTTATATTGTTTCCCTATTTCTATCAGAATTTTTTTACGAAACAGCATGACATTAACAACAGATTTCGTAAATAAAAGGCAAAGTTTTGAACAGTTACTGAAACAAACATTATGGACTGTACAACGTGTTACATACGGCAAAAACAATTTGACTGGAAAACATCAACTCGACAATCCGTTGGCTGGCAGCCAGCGAATAATGTAAGCTGGGCGCGGTGTTGACCAAAAGGAAGGCGTTAAGTGAGACTACAGACCAATAGAAAATGGCGTTCCTGCAAGGGCTGGCATAGGCGACTCACTTCTAGCTTGCCTAAACGCTTGTAACCAATCGCGGTGGAATATTCCGCAGAGCCTTAATGTAGGTATCGTCAGTATAAGTTCCCTTCCTTGTGCATTACTAATAAGTACTGAACAAACACTAAACAATACTACANATTAAACAATTCTACAAATATTCGTGGGAATTAATGATAGTTAAGGCGGTTGTCGACCTGGTGTCTGAACTGCGTTGCTGTACGTTTTAAATACGCATGGTTTATTTTTGCAAAACTATGAAACGTGCGACTAATATATTTAACTACGGAAAGAGAACTCACCCCATACTAGGACTGAAGAGGACTGAATGGAACTCTAAAGATCTCACGCAAGCTATAAATATTATTTTCATCACCGTTGAAAACCAACTTTTCGCTGTGCTTTTTCTTAAAATGTACTTCTCGGATATGAACGAAAGTACAGCACGAGCCTGTATTGAGCTTCGCTACAGACTTTCCACCAGTAACACGAAAGGATCGCCGCTCAAAGTCCCATTGGTACACGCAGCACGGCGAAAGCACTGCACACCAGTTAAAAACCTTGCGCGTAGCGTCGATGGCGCACTTGATGCGTGCGGCAGTGTCGCCCTTATAACCCCCGGAATTATGAGCATTAAACCCAAAAACAGCCCCAGGTAGACGAGCGCCTTAACGTGTTAACCACACACATAAAACAAACTGACTCCTATACCAAATGTTGGGTGCGAAGTATGAACTGTAATTTAATGGTTAAACTGGCTGCTGCTGAAATTAGATAGAGTTTTATACATATTGTAGTGATATAGGCTATTCATGGTAAAGTAAGCACTTTTGAAAGCCCTTTCATTTGGAATAAGAGTCAATAAATATATTTTATTTTAGTCTAAGACGTTAACTTCCGAGTGCGGTGGACTATACACACCGTGTTTATTACTTACATGGCAATATTTATTTGAATAGGTGGTTAAAGGATAAAAAATGTATGAAAAGAAAAAGTAACTAGGGTCTCAAAAGTGCTCACTTTACCATGAATATTTATGGTATAACCTGATCCGCGTGCAGATTGCCTACCAGTTATTAAAGCCGCGGCAATGGTAATTTTTAAATGTGACGAATGACTACTCAATATACAGAAAAAATAAACAAAACACTTTTTATTAATTCTTGAATCAAATGTGAACAAAAAACCGCCCAAATCTATTACAAAAGAAAGAATAAAACACTATAGACGCGCGAGAGGTCGAAAAAAATACTGCAGACACCATGACAGGAACATAACTACGCCAGGCAAATTTAAACCATAAAATACGTTACAATTGAAATCGCATTTCACGTTCCAGGCAGGTTATTACGGTAGCATTAATTGCAGGAACTCCGTAAATTAAAAAAAATTCGCAGACTACAATATCCGCAACGCCTAGCATCACAGCAGGCGGCAAATAGAAACCCGCGAAAAACGAAGTTTTCGCTTTACGAAACTGTGAACGACGACGAGGTCTTTTCATTTCCACGAGTTCTTCTAGCCCGCTATTGACAAATGCTAATAAAGCAAATAAGTTGCTCTACCATGGCACGAAGACAAATCAATCGACTGATGTAGAAAAATAGCCTACGTCAGGCTTGTGCCACTTGGATATTGTAATAACGCGGAGAGAGGCACGTCTTTACATTATAAAGATCCTAATAGAACTGACCGNGTGCGAAGTATGAACTGTAATTTAATGGTTAAACTGGCTGCTGCTGAAATTAGATAGAGTTTTATACATATTGTAGGGATATAGGCTTTTCACGGTAAAGTAAGCACTTTTGAAAGCCCTCTCATTTGGAATAAGAGTCAATTAATATATTTTATTTTAGTCTAAGACGTTAACTTCCGAGTGCGGTGGAATACACACACCGTGTTTATTACTTACATGGCAATATTTATTTTAAAAGGTGGTTGAAGGATAAAAAATGTATGAAAAGAAAACGTAACTAGGGTCTCAAAAGTGCTCACTTAACCATGAATATTTATGCTATAACCTGATCCGCGTACAGATAGCCTACCAGTTATTAAAGCCGCGGCAATGGTAATTTTTTTAATGTGACGAATGACTACGCGACACACAGAAAAAATAAACTCAACACTTTTTGATAATTCTTTAATCAAATATGAACAAAAAACCGCCCAAATCTATTACAAAAGAAAGAATAAAAACACACTATAGACGCGCGAGAGGTCGAAAAAAATACTGCAGACACCATGACAGGAGTCATAACTACGCCAGGAAAATTTAAACCATAAAATAAGTTAAAATTGAAATCGCAGCATTTCACGTTCCAGGCAGGTTATTACGGTAGCATTAATTGCAGGAACTACGTAAAAAACAAATTCGCATACTATAATATCCGCAACGCCTAGCATCGCAGCAGCCGGCAAATAGAAACCCGCGAAAAACGAAGTGTTCGCTTTACGAAACTGTGAACGACGACGAGGTCTTTTCATTTCCACGAGTTCTTCTAGCCTGTGTTTGACAAAGGCTAAGAAAGCAAATAAGTTACTCTATCATGGCACGAAGACAAATCAATCGACTGATGTAGAAAAATATATTACGTCAGGCTTGTGCCACTTGAATATTGTAATAACGCGGAGAGAGGCACGTCTCTACATTATAAAGATCCTAATAGAACTGACCGGACTGTTAAGTAGGGGGGGGGGCAGCATGTGCCTTCCCGTGACAAAGGAAGTGGGAGAGGCAGCAACGTCCGAATATCGTTGCGGTCAACGGTTATCTCTCGCTCGTGTGTTACGGCCGTCCGTAAGGTAAAATTGCGGACGAAGACAGTATTTTTATTTCATTTTCGTTACAAATAGTTTTTCGAAGAATTTCTCGAAATCACTGGCAGAAGACGTTAACAATTTCGAACACCTCACATTCTTAATATATTCACTTCCTGTATTACTCTCGAAGCAGTGAGGGAAGATAAGAGAGATTATCTTATTTCTTATCTTCCATCAGTGCTCCGAGAGAAATAAAGCAAGTGAATATCTAAAACATATAAGACGGTTTCTAAAGTTATTATTAATGTCTTGTCGTGCCAGAAAATTCTGATAAACCCCGTGAAGAGCAGCCTACGATGAAAATCGGGTAAATATAGTCCATTCACGGTTACTCCAGACTTTTTTGAAGCCCTGCTAAAGTTCTACTTCCAGTATATCCCTCCGCCTCGTGTAAATATACATTTGCCTAGTCTGGGAAATTACACGAAAATGACAGCGCACCGCATTCGTGGGCACTCATTGCAATGAAATTTTGCAGGAGAAATATTTCTTACTGGCCATTACCAACACACCTATTCTCCCTGTTTTCATACATCTTAATTATAAATTAAATATTATAATGTATGGATAAAGTACAAGTAAAAGTTCAATTTAACCAAAAACAAGGTACTTGTAGGTTAACACAACTATAAAGCGCTTGCGATACACGACATATTTAAGAAACGATCGAACACGTCACAAACAGGGTTGTTTTTCAAAGGTTCGGTTCAAAAAGTGTGAAGATAACGCGAATAGATTATAGGCACCTTGCTTTCGTGCACCATTCCTCTTAAACCTCGTACAGCTGAAAGCCGCCGTGGATCCAGTGCACCCGTACAAACGGGCAGGTCCGATTTACACGTCAACCGCGTCTTACGCACGCAACGGGCAAGCGCCCCCTCCCCTTCCGTAAGTACACAGTTCAGAACTATCAGCCTTCGCTCTCGCTGATATTACGAATGTTACATGCAAATGCACATCAGAACCGTACCTAGCAGTTTTACTTTATTATGTAAAAAGTGCAGGTAAGTATTATTTATTTTATTCTTGTAGCGTCACAAGTCTATTACAGTAATTAAATTCTGCGGTATATTTTAATCCATGTTCTACTTCAAGTTCTGTATTATGCTATGAATTTTATTTTATTTTGAGTTTAAAAAAGTAGCGTTTTATTATCATGATAACGAATAAAATTATATATTGACATTAACAATTTTACATGAAAAGGAAGATTAAATACAAAACAGTATGAATAATTCTACAGTTAATTGAAATTACTGTAAGTGATGCTGTATTTTAAAACATGTATTTTCACGGCGCATAATTGTAATGTTTTTTTTGCTCCAAAAATACCCAGGGTACATAGAAAGGTAGTCTGCGTTAATTTCTCACAATTAGATTTGTTTAATAAATCACAATCATTGTATTTCAAAATGTTTCTTGAACGACTAATATGTAATATTCTGCCTACGCCTCAATACGTATAACCCAGCGAGGTGGCGCAGAGCGCATTCGGGAGGACATGGGTTCGATTCCCGGTCCGGCCATCCTCATTTCAGTTTTCCATGGTTCCTCGAAATCACTCCAGGCGAATGCTGGGATGGTTCCTTACTACAAACCATGGCCGACTCCTTCCCCTGATCTGCTTCTCTGAGCAACATGCTCCATGTCTAATGACCTCGCTGTCGACGAGACCTTAAGCCCTACCTACCTCAATACATACTNATGAATATTTTAACGTACACCATGTACACTGAAGAGCCAAAAAAACTGGTACACCTGCCTAATATCGTGTAGGGCCCCCGCGAGCACGCAGAAGTGCCGCAAGACGATGTGGCATGGACTCGAGTAATGTCTGAAGGTATGCAGGAGGCATTGAAATCTCCGCCAATTTTAAAGAAGGGTTGCACGTCTGTCACGTTTAATGATTCTCGTCAGTCGTCGTTTGTCCCGTTCTTTCACGATCTTTTTCCGGCCGCAGCGATGTCGAAGATTTGATGTTTTACCGGATTCCCGATATTCACGGTACACTCGTGAAATGGTCGTACGCGAACATCCAAATGTTATCGCTACCTCGGAGATGCTATGTCCCCATCTCTCGTGCGCCGACTATAACGCCACGTTCAAACTCACTTAAATCTTGATAACCTGCCATTGTAGCAGCAGTAACCGATCTAGCAACTTTGCCAGACGCTTGTTGTCTTATATAGATGCTGCCGACCGCATCGCGATACTCTGATTGGTTCCATGCCTCTGTTATTTGCATACGCACGCCTATACCAATTTTTTGACTCTTCAGTGCGGTATATTAATAATGTCCACTACAATTACAATACAGTCCGTTCTCGGTTTATTCACATTTTTTTAATCAAACCTTTTAAAAATCACACCATATATGACGCATTTGATTGTTTCCCAATTCTGTTATGTATCACAAGAGTTTTACACTTGTCCTAACATTAAAATACCTTTCTTTCTACATAAGTTACAATTTTATTTATAATTTATTTATAAATTAAAANCACTTGTCCTAACATTAAAATACCTTTCTTTCTACATAAGTTACAATTTTATTTATAATTTATTTATAAATTAAAATATTTAGTGTATAAATAATATGAATTAAAACAGGCAGAAAATGCATGTGTAGGTAATGCCTAGTAAGAAATAAATCTTATGCAAAATATTATTAAAGTGAGTGCGCACGAATGCGGTGTGCTGTCTGTTTGGTGTAATTTTCTAGACTCGGATGAGCTTTGTTTGCATGAGGCGGAGGAATATCGTCGAAGTAAAACTTCAGCAGGGCCTCAGTAAATTTGGAAGTAACCGTGAATGGAGTGTATTAATTCAGGGTTCTATGTTAAAGTTTGCTTTTTTTTTTTTTCCTTGCTGAGAAGTTGCACTCCAAACCTGCTGCGGTCCTGTGAACGTGCCCAGTGTGCCAGGTTATACCACAAGACTACAGACGAGGTAGAGCGCTATCTCTGGCTGCGCACAACCAGTCTCCACGTCGCAACATCGAACTCCTTTTCTGCCTATACGGATAGCAACAACAAGTGCTTCGAGACGTTTCTACACTTCCTCTAACCAATCTGTAACAGTGTTTGATTAAATTCAAATTGGCAATTGTATTTCATTGATACAAAAGTGCTGGTCTTTTGAAAATTAAGATATAAAAAAAGACGTTGATCACTGTTGACCGTGTGACTTTGACAGTCGTGCTCCTCTGGGGTGGGTCGACGCCGGGTGCTCGCGCGGGAGACGAGCAAGCGGTCTTTAACGTAGGGTTTGCAGCTACAAGTTGTAACGTATGAGGAGGGGGGAGGAGCCGTAGCGACGTGTCGCACGTGGACAGAGTGCGCAGCCCCACGCCGCAGTCGTGCGGGGGCGTCACGCCCCGGCCAGGCCAGAGCAGCCTAGCGCGTCGCGGCGCTATCGGCACGTCCGGCTGCGGCGCCGGCACGTCACGTCCGCTGGCCTTGCTCGCCGTGTCGCCGCCTACGCCACGTGGCGAGCACGCCCGCCCTCCCCCTACCCAGCTCTCATATGGAACTTATTGTGTAGTCTATTCTAGGTTACTTACAACATTTCTGAAGCCCTGCTCGAGTTACTCTTCCAGGATATTCCTAAGGCAAACTAAGCTTACCCGAGTCTAGAAAATTACACGAAAAAGACAGCGCACCNTTACTCTTCCAGGATATTCCTAAGGCAAACTAAGCTTACCCGAGTCTAGAAAATTACACGAAAAAGACAGCGCACCAAATTCGCGCGCACTTATTTTAATAATATTTTCCGTAAGAACTATTTCTTACTAGGCGTTACCTACACGCCTATTTTATCACTGTCTAAATTCATGTTAATAATAAATGAAATACAATTATTTATAAACAAAAATATAAATAAAATTGCAATTTAACCAAAAATACGCTACTTTTATGTTAAACACAAGCATAAAATTTTTTGATACGTAGCATAATTAGGGAACAACCAAACACGTTATCCTTGGTGTTATTTTTCAAAGTTTTGATTCAAGAACTGTGAAGAAACCACGAATAGACCATAACCAGTTGTGTATTATATTTTCATGAAACTGTGGATCTGTTTAATTTAGTGGTAAAAGTTTTGGAAAGTTAAAAAAAAAAAAAAAAACATTACCTTCTGATATGCTTGATCTTACTGTTTTCTTGTGCTGTTCGCAGTTTAAAGCGACGCAAACAAATATTCGCACACCCATACTTCGTGCTCCAGGTTCAACATAAAGGAGAACTGAGCTGCAAAGTTACATTCACGCCACAGTACCATGTTTCCCCATACACAAATATATCACAATAATAAAACTATGCATGGAAAAATACCGTAATTTTTGTTTTCAACTAAAAAAAAAAGTATTCTAACAGTCACAAACATAACACGCTCTTCTACAATGCAGTATAAAATCAATTATTTAATATTTCGTGAGCATATCCTTGATATTGCCTCGAGACGTCGTGACATAGACCGCACCAACGCTATGGTGCACAGGTGAGGAAGATGTTGGACCATTCTTCCAAAACTAGTCTTTGCACATCTTGCTTGCTTGAAGGACGGCGTTTCTGTNTCCAAAACTAGTCTTTGCACATCTTGCTTGCTTGAAGGACGGCGTTTCTGTACTTGTTTGTCTAGAATATAGATAATCCCACCAGAGGAACTACGGAAGGACAATCCTAGATAATGGTTTATACCAACTTTGTGAACAACTAATGTGCCATACCGGTGCATTTATTTTGCATATTATCTTGCGTCGCCATGACAAGTAAATATATTGTTCGTCAGAAACAGCTCGACAGTTACACGTCACTCTGGTAAAATATTTGTTCACGAAGTTTGTAAAAACAATTATACAGAATTGCTCTTTTTTTTTGTTTTTAAATACTGGCTTCGATAAAATTTAAAATATATATATGATTAACTTACATAGCGTTTATTTAAATCTCACGTGTTCTTTAAATGGCGTGGTACATAAATAAACAATAAACACACTGATACAAATCTATACATGTTTTTGGAAACGAGTATAGAAAAACTAAGAAACTGATATCTAGGGTAATATTTTTCGCTAACTTTGTCAGCAAACATTTTGCCAACGTGGTGCGTTACGGTCGAGTTGCTTCTTACGTGGTAAATGTGCACGTTTAACTGTGGCGTAAGATATCGCGCTAAAGGAATGTATCACTCATTTGAAAAATTAGGTCACACAATAGGCTGAAACTGCATTAGAAAGTAGTTTCTTCACAGTTTTTGAATCGAACATTTGAAAAATCACCCGATGTATAACGTGTTTGGTTGTTTTTCAAATATGCCACATATCACAAGCATTTTATACCATGGGTAACACAAAAATACCTTGTTTTTGGTTAAATTGAACTTTTACTTATATTTCATATATGAGTTACAATATTTCATTTATAATTAATATCAATAAAAACAGACAGAAAATAGGCGTGTTGGTAATGCGTAGTAATAAATAGTTCTTATGCCAAATATTAATACAGTTGAGTGCGTAGTTCTTCTAATGTAATTTTCTAGAGTCGTTTAAGCTTTGCATGAGGCGGAAGAATATCCTGGAAGTAGAACTTCAGCAAGACTTCAGAAAAGTTAGAAGTAACCGTTGAATGGATTGTAACAATCCCTATTTACACTCAGTGACAGGCAGCGCTCGTAAAGGCGCTGGATACCAAACAATTTATTATTTTATAATTCTGCCGAACATTCTTCAACTTGTACGCATTGTATGTACCTGGAATAATTTTTTTTTTTTTATATTTTGCTGAAGCTGTAATAACAAATACTAACTAAGTTGTACTAATCAAAAAAATTACAATGCAAACTAATGCAGTAGACTACCGAGTGACACACGTGTAATCACCAAAAATAACAAGCCATATTTATAAAAAAANATGCAAACTAATGCAGTAGACTACCGAGTGACACACGTGTAATCACCAAAAATAACAAGCCATATTTATAAAAAAAATATATATACATTTTGTTATATACATTTTGTTTGCATATTTGTAAAATTATTTTAATGCATGAATTGTTACTTGGTGATTACACATATGTTAAGCAGTACCCCACGGCATTAGTTTACGTTGTAATTTTTTTCATTTGTACCACTTGGTTAGTATTTAACATGGCTACAGCAAAAAAAAATTGTATTTGACATTAATAATTGAAAAAAAAAATTAGTGTATTTTTTTATTCGACGAAAATAGCATCGCATACGCCGCCTCAGTGCGTTAATTTTAAAGATAGGGGTTCAAAACAAAATGTATTCTTCATGAATTGTTTAGAAGTTCCCTACAGCGGAGATGCTTCCAGAACATGTAAAGCCTGTTAGCAAGGAATTTTCAAAATTTATGTTTTACGAGAAAGTACATATTGCCTATCTATATTGAAAATATACGCTAAAAGAACTCGTGAAGAATACATTTTGTTAGAAAAGCCTATCTTGAAAATTAAAGCACTGAGGCGAAATTTCCTTAACATGGGATTTCCTATTTAAATTTCGCAGCTGCCAGCCTTTAAGGCTCCACTTAACCCTTTTTCATAAATTCTTCGTTTTCGCACCATAATTTCAGATTTATAGTAATTAATGACAATTTACTATTATAGAAAATTTACATTGTACGAGTTGTTTAACATTTTTGTGCTGAAATTTAATTGTATGTTATCTGCTAGACGTAAAAGTTCGAGAACATATTAATGTTTTATAAATAAGTTCTCCCCTTTTTGCAAGCAAAAAAATTACACACAATGCAAATTTAGAAGTATTAAACGTCTAGTACATTGTGGACTAAATTTTCTATAATCAAACAATAATACCTCTGAATCTGAAATGACACGAAAACGTAGCATTTTTTGCAAACGGGGTGCGTCCAAGTCGTAAGTAGTGTCGCTAGATGGAGTCAAGCGGTAGAGGTGACGGGGTTGAGAGGTGTAGGGGGGAGGTGATCGACGGGCATGGGGGCTAGCGCCGCCCCAGACGTGACGGGACGCTGCAATGGCGCCGCGACATCAGTATGTACGCGGGCACGGCCGCAAATACACACGCGTGCACCGGCCGCTAAATGGCCGCTCCCCACCGCCGCCGCCGCCAGAACACACCGTAAACTCTCCCTACCACCTCGCCCCCCCCCCACATCCAGCACAAACCTTTCTTATCCAACGTCTACAGTCGCCACGGCTTCACCACGTTCTTGAGAGCCGATGAGGGTGACGCGGGTGAGTATGGGACAGCGCCAGAATGCAAGGGCGAGGGGAACGGTAGATCCCCGAGGAAACCCCGCCGACCAGCGGCATCGT